>MU724859.1:212432-285214 GCA_026770625.1 Nicotiana glauca
GGAGTGTTTTGGGACACTTAGTCCCTAAATGAGAGTTTAAGAGTTGAAAAATGGTCCGTATTCGAGATAGTGTGAAGACGACCTTGGAATGGAAATTTGATGGTCCCGTTAGCTTCGTTAGGTGATTTCGGGGTTGGGAGCGTGTTCGGAATGTTATTTGGAGGTCCGTAGCTCTTTTAGGCTTAAAATGCCGAAGTTTGAATTTTTGAAGTTTCCGGTCCGATAGTGAGTTTTTGATCCGAGGGTCGGATTTGAATTCCGGAAGTTGCTGTAGCTCCGTCATGTCATTTGGGATGTGTGTGCAAAATTTCAAGTCATTCAGACGAGGTTTGATTAGGTTTTTGATCGAAAGCGTTTTTGGTTAGAATTTGAAGTTCTTAGGCTTGAATCCTTGATTTAATCGGGTTTCCAACGTTGTTTTGGGTGATTTAAGGATTGGTACAAGTTCGAATAAGAAATTAGGTGGTATTGGTGTTTTTGGTTGGGGTCCCGGGGGTCCCGCAATGATTTCGGATGCTCAACGGGTCAATTTTTTTGAAAGTTAGAAGGAAAATTGCAGCAGGCTTCTGTTGTTTTCGCTTCTGCGGCTTGGGAACCGCAGAAGCGGTTCCGCAGAAGCAGACTTTGAGCCGCAGAAGCGATTCTGCAGAAGCGGACTTTGAGCCGAAGAAGTGATAAAGCTCCTCCTCCTCTGAGACCGCAGAAGCGGTCTGTTATTCGCATAAGTGGCGCCGCAGAAGCGACTTTGAAGCCGCATAAGCGGAGTCGCAGAAGCGACCTGGGCACCGCAGAAGCGGAAGCTGGGCTTCTCTCCAATTTCCGTAGAAGCGGAATATTTTCCGCATAAGCGGAGCCGCAGAAGTGGGTTGTTAATCGCAGAAGCGATTTTGAGGCTTCCCCTCATAGACCGCAGAAGCGGAAACGCCTGGGCAGAAATAGGAAATATCGAGGGTTTAATTTCATAAGTGTGAAAATCAATTTTGAGCTCGGGTAAGGGCGATTTTTCAAGGGATTTTCAGAGGCAATGATTCCTTACTCCCTTATGATTAATACTCACTAATCTAACCTCAAATTCAACCTTAATTTCTGATTTTTGAATGAAAATTGGGGTAAAGTTCTTAGACCTAATTGTAAGGATTTGAGGGGGCATTTGACCTCCGATTTGGGAGATTTTTATATGGTTAGACTCGTGAGAGTACGAGGTTTCTGAAAACGTAAAAATTATTTGATTCCGAGACGTTGGTTGGAGGGGCATTTTGGTCATTTTACCGATTTTGCGCCCTAGTTTTGATTTTATTAATGGAATCAGTTAATTGCAATATTATTTACAAATTGAAATTGGTTTGAATAGATTTGGGACACTCGTAGTCGGATACTCGTGGCAAGGGCATCGTTCCCTAGTTGATTTCGCATCGGTTCGAGGTAAGTGGCTTGCCTAACCTTGTGTGGGGGACTTCGTCCCTTAGGATGTGATAATTGGTAATTGAATGCCTTGTACGTGAGGTGACGAGCGCGTACCTGAGAAAATTGTTGAAACCCGGATTTTTACTTAATCACTTGATTTGGACTCTCTTTCATATTTGCCTTACTTTACTTGCTTTTATAGTCTGTGCTAGCGTAGAAAAGCATGTTCAATTGATCCAAGCTGCCTGTTTGTCTAAATTGTCTTAATTGTGATTTACGTGGAGGATGTTAGGCCAGTATTATTTGATGCCTTATATTGTTGTACTTAAATTTCTGAATGTTTCTCTGATGTTGGTTGCGCATTTACATTGGGACTACGGATGCGGTATTCCGGGAGTTCCCCCTTGTTTGTTTACTTTGGGATTACGGGTTTGATTCCCAGGAGATCCCCCTGAACTTTTATTTTGGGACTACGGGACGGTATCCCGGGAGATCCCCCTGCACTTTTATTTTGGGACTACGGGACGGTATCCCGGGAGATCCCTCTGCATTTTATTTTGGGACTACGGGACGGTATCCCAGGAGATTCCCTTGCACACTATTGATTTGATTACGGGACGGTATCTCGGGAGATTCTTTGATATTGATATTAGAAAAGGGCTACAGGACGGTATCTTGGGAGGTCCTTGTCGGTATTTTTGAAATTTTGCTGTATTTACTCTGTGTTTCTGTTTTGTCCCGCAGTACTATATTTCATTGATATGTACTATCACATAGTTGAGTTTATTAGTTCTCATAGACTTCAATACTATTAATATCTTGTTATTTTATTGTTTCTGTCTCAGTAGGGCCCTGACCTTTCCTCATCACTACCCAACCGAGGTTAGGCTCGGCACTTACTTAGTACCGCTGTGGTGTACTCACGCCTCTTCTGCGCATGTTTTTCATGTGTAGATCCAGGTGCTTCTGAACAGGCGTACCATCAGTAGCTGTCAGGGAGCGTATTGGGGACTTGAGGTATACATCTGCTACGTCTGCAGATCCGCAAAGTCTCCTTCTTATTTTACCCCTAGTTATTAGATGTTATTTCGATCTTTCTTTGTATTAGACTATTCTGGTGATTAGAGCAGTGTTAGATTTCTCATAGCCTGTGTTGCCCGTAGGTTTTCGGGTCTTGGAGGTTACTTCAGTGATTGGTATTAAAGTGTATGTGCCGGGAGGCAACTGTATAAATTGTTCATGTTATTTAGTTTTGATTATAAATTTCGCAATTGTTACTACTTCTGCAATGTGTTAGGCTTACCTGGTCGTGAAGACTAGGTGCCGTCATGACGTGTTCACAATTGGTGAACTAGGGTCGTGACACTCAAACTCTCTCTTCTTTCTCTGTTACTTGTGATAACTATTGGTCTAGCCGGCTAAAAGCCAAGGCTAGACATTGGAACTACACCCGCTTTACATTCTGCACTTTCTTCTTTAACTATTATATCTCTAGTTAAAATTTGAAACTCAACTCCATGTGTTCCATTCCTATACTAGTTCAATTGGATATGTATCCAATTTGTTCTCCTGTTTACTACTTTATTTAGCATGTCTAAATTCTGCCTTCTCTTGTTCAATGTATAATCAACATGTCTAAACTTCACTTGGTTATTTGATACTTGTCCAACATGTTTACTTAGTCCCTTCTTACCCTCTCCCCCTTAACTGGTGTGATCATGTTAGTTACTTAGTCTCCAAATATATTCGATTGGACCTAATTGTATGTCCAATTCTATCTAATACACCCTTGTCTTCAACATAATTTTGCTACATCCTTACCCTATGTCTTAACTCCCTATTATCATGGCTAACCTATTAAGTTTCTAAGACTCCTAAGTGTTCTGTGCTTTTGTTGTCTATATGCCTCTCCTGCACCCTGTTCATGTGCCCCTTAATGTGAACTCTATGTGTTCCTAACCCCCTTCACCCCTGTGTGTAAAGTTGCCTATTAAGTGGTTATAATTCTGGGCTTTCTGAGTCTGCATGATTGTATGTTGAATACTGGCTCTTCTCAATTGATTTCAAAACTGTTTCTACTCCTGAAAATAGTTTCATTCCTAAAGTTTATCTCTACACTGTTTTACTAAGTCTTTCAGAACTATGTCAAGCACTCTCGCCTTACTCTTAGACTATTAGGTTCTGCCCCTCTGGTGTGTGTACTACTTAGGGATCCTTTAGATTCCTCTAAACTCTGGCACACCAGGGGTGGCCATTCCATAATACGCATAACCAATCCTCTATTATTGAGAAAGGTCTTGGTGTGAGCACTACCCAAGATCCTTGAGGTCCTTAGGGAACTCTCACATACCGGGACACTCTATTGGCTATGAGATTCTTTGTATCTGAGACTGTTTTTGAAGGCATGACATCCTCAGATTTACTTTGGGCCTAATTCAGGCTCCATAATATATAGTTTACATTTATTTATGTAACTCATTTGATTCTGGTCTGTAATAATATTCTTTGTAAATAAATATTAGGGTAATTAGTAAAACGGGAGGGTTTCTATATGATTTGTGGGAAAACCAGGTAGAAATCCTGCTTTAGGTTCACATTAGGATGATTTGCAATAGAAATCATGCTTTAGGATTATGTTGTGCTTATCTTTAATAGGAATCATGCTTTAGGTCTGTGTTGTTTGTATTAAAAATCCTGCCCTAGGATACTCACGTTCACTACCTTTGCATATTAGAAAACATGTTATAATTCATCACTTCTTTTTCTGATTCTGCATAAGTTGGTATCACCTTGAAATCCTGTCATTAAACTACTGCTATAAGCATGCTTAATAAAATAACCATCCCTCTCTGTGCATTAGAAATCCTGCCTTAGGACTTTGTTTGCATTTGCTCTAAATCGTATCTACGTCGCTTAATTGAATAACTGTCTATAAATAGGTTTAAAGAACATATAGATATCATGTTCTAGTATAAATATGCATGAAATCAGCTCTTTTTTTCTCTCTTTTTTTCGTAACATTAATCGCCTAAATCAGCATGCCTATAGTACTGAATAACTTCAAGTTGTGGTAATTAGTTCCCATAATAATGATTGCATACAGACCCACGCCTAGGCAAGCCTTAGGTAATCAATGGTCTTATAAAACTGTGAAAATATGCTCTATTTATGTGTGAAACTGTCCAGGTTTAACAAGATTTAAAATCAGTAGGCAAACTGATTAGAATTATGTCACTTCGCCTTAAAACAAATGCTGCATATTCTGTGTTTGTGATGCTCATCTAGATATCATGTTCTAGGGCCTTCTAAAATTATTCAAAATCAACTGTTTGAAACGTTCCACTTATTTGTTTGGAGGTAAACATGATCACTTAATTGCTTCCCTATTTGACAGTCCTATATGTTATTTGTTGTCTCATAGATTTTACCTTTTTAAACACCTTAGGAGGGTCTAGTACTGCCTAAATTTAGAGGTCCTAAACATCTCCAAGACCACAACGAATGGTCGGGTAAAGCACACTTAGGGTTCGCTAATTAAACTCGCTTATATAACCACTAAGGGGAGGGTAATGGGTAGTAAGAGGACATGATGACCTGTGCGCTAACGCCAAGTGTAACCCCTCTATTTGAGGAAGGCTTACCGGATATTGTACAGATATGATCCTATAGGCTAACAAACTTAGGACTTCCCTTCCTTAATTTACATATGTGTGCTTAGACTGTCTAAACTTCCTTTATTTGCAAATGTGTGCTTAGACTGCTTACCTGTTAAATGACTAAACACATAACTGAGTTCGGCCGGGACCTACCGTTGTGGACCGCGAGGGGTGCCTCACAACTTCCCCTCAAGGTTATTTTGAGCCCTTAACCTAATCTCTGGTAATGCAAACTAGTTATATGAGTTAATTGCTCCAGGTGCCCTAATGCACCTTAATCTGTTAGGTGGCGACTCTTCAAATACCCAATTCCCAAAAGGAAACGAGTTGTTCCCAATAAATGTCGAAACCCAGACTCCGCGAGGAACAAGGGGGCACGACAACATGGCGACTCTGCTGGGGATATTTTAGGCTCTTACCATAACGAACTTGTTTTTGTGAGTTTGTATTAAGCATGCTTTGTCCCATGCACGATCCCCCATATTTGTATTTAACTAATTATTTTCAAGAATTTATGATTTCCTTTATTTCCTGAAACTGACTTGTCTCTTTGTTTTCTTTTTTTTTTGTAACTGTCTTTCAATTATTTAAATACTGCGTTTATCATTTTTTTAATGTGCAAAAACTTGATAACATGCTATTTATTGTTGCTTAAATCATGCTCAACATTATATTCCACTCGTGCATAATCAATCTTATAGCAATGCTTGATGAGTGTTTGTGCTCTTCCTATATATCACCCTTTAAATTTGAAAATGCGTATTTGCGGTTAAACTAGTCGATCAGCGGTGCGTTCGATGGTTCTGTGCCTTTCCCCTCAAGTTATCCGCTTGAGGGTCACCTCTATAGCAACCTTACTCTGACTAATTATACATGCATCATGGTCAAACCTTTCCAAGTTAATACGTTGTCCAAATAATAACCCTTTAAGACAAGCCTCAGCCAAAAGTCCATAGGGTTTTCCATAATCCCAATGGACGCAATCACAATCGTGTGCATTAATTTGGAGAAATAAGTGCTAATATGCTAATTATTATTGTATAAATAGACGAATCTAGAGGGGGAAAGGGCCGCCTAACCACCATTTATTTTGCAGAAAATGAGGCACGAAGTCTCCAGATTCGGTATAGTCGGTAGCATACCTTCACTTTTGCTAGATTGGTGGAGGGTCCTTCCCTCAAGTGACCAAAATCATATGAAATGAGTCTTAGAAAATTTACCTTCTTTGTTGGATCTCCAGCCAAACAAAATGTTGATCGAGGCTGCCACTATGTTTTGTGACAAGGAAAGGGCCGTGTTCTGCTTCGGGGACATAGAATTGACTCCTCTTCTAGAAGAAATAGAAGGATTTGCGGGGTTTCCTTGGGATATCCATGGTTTATTAGCACCTGGAAATCGCACCACTAGAGGATTCCTTAAGATGACGGGGCTGAAGAAAAATGATGACTTGGAGTGCCTGAAAAAATCCTACATACCTTTCGACTTCCTCAATGAAAGATACTGTCACATTAGCTCTTACCATATTTTTTATGATGAGTTCTCAATCACCTATTTGGGATGGGTTCATCATAGGGTTTTCGTGTTCATTGTGTGTTTCTTGGGCATGATGGTATTCCCGATCCAAGGGGATAGAATCCATACTAGGCTGGCCATGGTAGCAAAAACTTTGATAGACGGGATCGAGGGGCAGACATACACCATTATCCCTATGATCATTGCGGATATGTACCGTGCTTTGGAGAGCTGTCACAAAAAGGTACAGATACTTCGAGGGTTGCAATTTGCTATTGCAGGTTTGGTTGTTAGAACATCTCCAAAGGGGTCAATACCTCCAAGAGTTTTCGCGAAGGCCGTAGAATGATCATATAACCTTCCACCATCCTAAGAAAATGACTTATATTCCATACATGTTTGCACAACCTAAGGATGCTGTAGGATGGATGCAGTTTTTCAACAAGTTAACAGAGGACCAGGTTCATTGGATGTTCGAGTGGTTCCCCACTAATGAGTTCATCATCAGATCTAGAGATATGCCATACTTGATGTTGATTGGGTTAAGGGGGATATCCCTTATGCTCCCCTCACGGTTATGAGACAGGTAGGCAGGAGACAGGTCATACCTCGAGTCGCTAAGATGAGTCACTTCATAGCTAATTTTCAGGGTGACACCATCCTATATAAGAATGAAGCACAACATATGTGGACTTTGAAGATTATTATGGAAAAGGACACTATCGAGACAGACCGGTATCATGCGGGTCACTCATACTTCTCCCCTTATGGCTGGATGATAACATAGTAGGAATCCGAGTCAAGGGATGGTCCAGGGAACAGGGTCATAGATGAAGTTGCCGAAGCAGAGGTGAAATACAACAAATTATGCAAAAGAGTTCGCGAGTCTGAAGCGGAGCTTATGGAGCAACATAAAGCCGACATGGAAATGATCAATAAGTGGAAAAGGATGGCTGTTAAGTCAAGCAAAACATTGGAGTATCTGGAGTACAGTTTGATGGAATTAGAGGGGAAAATGAGAAAGAAAGTCACCGAAGGCCAGAACGTTGAGGGAAATTAAAGAGGAAATTTGGCAAGAACATTCTTACTACTGAACCTGCGCGAACTGGGGGAATTGGTCGACAATAGTATCCGTTCTAGAGAAGGTCCTTCTGGGACCAAGTAGATTAGGTTTACTTACCTTTGTGTTAAATGTAATAAGGCCAAGTGCCATTAGTAACATTATTTAGTGTCATTTTGGGTCATTTATTTTTACATTAATGAAATGAGGCAGTTATTGGCATTGAATTTTTCCAAATCTATTTGTTGCTAGGCCTACCTCGGGTGCAACGAGGCTCCCAAATTAGGACACGAATTTACATTCTCAAAATATGTGTTTAAATACTGCAAACATTTCAGAACCCTTACTGACTTGTTTACCTTTTGTTTTTCTTTATTCTTTATTCCCATCCCTTAAGGTTGGTTCGCACATACTAGCATCATCAGCATATCATACCAGATCTAGAGGCCCTCCACCTCCTCCTCCTCCAAGTAATACAAAGAATAGAGGGAAAGCTAAAATGGATGACTTAAGTAGTATTAGAAAGGAAAATGCAGAGAATGCGGAAACTTCAGACGGTCAGAGCACTCTGGCACCAAATAATTTGGTTTTATGGTTGGAACAAAAGATACTAGAGTTACAGGGAGAAATTGAGCAGGTCCGCACTTAGCAAACCTATCCCTCACTCTGAACGTCCCCGATATCAAACAACAAAACACCAAAAACCCAGCACTTCCCCAAAATACACCAAACCAGCATCCACAAAACCCTCCCACGCTGCATCAATATACAAATCTACCTCAAAATTTCAATCCCTTAATGATACCAACTCCAACACAACACCATCATCAACCAATCCAATACCCACCAACCGCTACCTATCACACTCCCCAAAATACACCATAACCCATTCTTGATCCTTAAAACTCAACTAATGACCACCACTACACCCAGGTTCCTGGCACTCACCAAAACAACTCTATATACGTGGAAACCATAACTCACTCTACTCAACCAAACTCCTATACACCAGAATCCATTGAGAAGGACATGCTCATCAATAACATGGATGAGGAACTCAAGAAATCGACAATTCGAGTTCAGGGTGTCGAAGGAGGCAAGGGGATAAAGGGTTTGAATTATGAAGACTTATGCATACAACCGGATGTAGAACTGCCCAAGGTTTACAAACCTCCCAAGTTCGAGATGTTCGACGGTACAGGTGATCCCACGGTTCACCTAAGAAATGGTCCAACTGGGTGAATATGGCGTCTGATTTCATGGACCGATTCGGTTCAACACAGAAAATGCGCCAGATGCTTTCTATATTCAGAACCTCAAGAAGAAGCACACCAAGACTTTCCGCGAGTATGCTACTCGATAGAGGTCGGAAGCAGCCAAGATCAGGTCAACATTTGACGAGGAATAGATGAACAAGTTCTTCGTCAGTGCACAAGATCCACTATACTATGAAAGGTTGATGGTTATTGAAAAACATAAGTTCTCTGACATCATCAAACTTGGTGAAAGGATCGAAGAAGGAATCAAGAGCGGGATGGTAACAAACTTTGAGGCATTACAGGCCACGAACAAGGTATTAAAATTAGGTGGCATATCAAAGAAGAAGGACGTGGGGGTAGTAAGGTGGCCCATGCCCCAAAATCTCCACTCACATACCAAACATCTCCACTCATATACCAAACACCTCCGCCCTCATACCAAATACCTCCACCTACATATCAACCCTCATCTCCCAGATATTCCTAACCAGCCACTGTCTATCACACCTATAATTCCCAACCACCTCATTTCCAGTCACCTCCAACTACCCAAGATCGAGACCCAATTTTGATCGCAAACCACCTAAACAATACACCGCTATTGCTGAACCCATCGACCAGCTATATGAAAGGTTGAAGGCTGCTGGTTACGTCACTCCTATTCCCCCTGTAGCAGAGGAGAACCCATCTCAATGGGTCAATCCAAACAAAAGTTCTGCATATCACTTCGGTATAAAGGGGCACACCATCGACAATTGCCAAACATTGAAAGATAAAATCCAGACACCGATTGACAACAAGGTCATACAGGAAAAAGAAGCTGCACCCAATGTCCGCAACAATCCTCTCCCTGATCATAAGGGTGGTGGAATACATGTGATAGATATAGATGAAGAATAGGATCCTAAGGGGTCAATCAGGCTTATTCGAGAAGGCGATGGCTTTAAACCTGCAGTCACACTCACTCCTATTATGGTACAAATGCTCTCGTTCATAGAGTTCTTCTTTCATGTGTTAGGTCCTTTACTATTTTAATTTTGAAGCCCTCATCCAAATTCATGCTCCAATTCTCTATCTTTACCACAGTTGTGGCTGCTACGCTAGGATCCGTTCGGCAAGGAGAAGGAAGTTTCACCTCTGGTCCCTGCCTGGTTGGTGGTGCACTGCCAGCATCAGGATAGCCATCCTCAGGAAATTTTGTTTTGAGGGGGAGCTTTTCATCAGGAAAACCCCCCAATGTTCAGGGCCCTTGGGAGTATGCTTCGAAGTTTACTTCTTTAATAGGAGAAGGGCACCTTGAGTCAGTGAGGAAAGATTGTGGATGGAGGGAGAAGGTAGTACTATAGGTACCTTCCCCGGAAGAGAGCATCATGGATCGTGCCAGGGGTTTCTAAACATATACACGTACCCCTTTATGCTGGGCCCCCTTGATAGGGTTGTTCTTGACTTCTGTCAAAAGTATCGGGCTACCTTGGCATAGTTTCATCCATCGTTTTGGTGGATAGTACTGATGATGAGTTTCTTTGTAGAGGAATCTGGGTTTGAGTTTACCCGTAGTCATCTTATCAGGCTGTAACGACCTTTTCACCATCGAGACCTTCTAACCTTGCGATGCCGATCCACAAGACCCTTCGTTATTGATTATGAAGAAGATGGGGAATGAGGATGGATGAGCCGGTTTATCCAAGTATAGACTGTTGACGTTATCCCTGTGGAGTTTCTGCCATTTCTTGAGGAATGGAATTTTATACGTAAGTGGTACACTTGTGTCTTTGTTGTTTTGCTTATGGCGGAAGCGGGCTCCGTAAATGTGTTTTTCTTCCATTTTTGCAGCAATTCCATGGATGCCATACGAGGTCTCTGACCTGACAGATTGAGCTTGAAAGTTGGCGACCCACTCGACTCACGATGACTGTAAGTGGCAAGACTTGTCTAAGGGGAGATGTGAAGCAAAACACCACGGTACGTGCTATGTGATTTTGCTCCTTTTTTGAAAGGCACTTTATTTTTATGTGTATTGGTTCCGTTATTGTAGGAATCGAGGAGTTTTTTGAGGTGAGATCATTCCTTCTCGGAGAGGTAGAAGAATCGTCAACTTCGGGGCCGAATAATAAAAATATTAATAAGCGAAAAGAGCCCTTACATGGCGATGGTGCTTATAGCAAGATGATTCTAAGCCTGAGGCTCAGAGAGGATGTATCAGCTGAGCCTGCAGCGCCCAAGGTCTCTGGATTTAGAAAAATTGTTCCTCCTCCGCAGTCATCTTCTTTTCCTGTTGAAGGTTCCTCAAGGAACAAGGGTTTTCTGCCGCCAAATTCTTCTCCCGTCGAAGGCACTTCGAGGGATGTTCGAGGCAAGGGGCCGCATACATCGATCAACCATATCCTAACCGGGAGCAGTTTTACCAGGGCTGATGGAACGAGACTAGTGGATCTACTTTTGAGGAAGCTCAGCGGCTCTACTCTGTATTGAGTTTTGGCTGAGCGTATTGGTTTTTTGGTTTTTGCAATTTCTACTCTCTCATTGAGTTTCTCCTTTATAGGCTTTTAACAAGCTCAAGTCTGAGCTGCTTTGTCGTGAGGCTAGGTTGTGAAAAGCCATAGATGGGGAGAAATCCCTCAAGCTTCTTTGCAATGAAAGTGTAGACGAGTTGGCACACCTGGGGTATGAGGCGAGTCGAAGTATGAAATACGGAAGCTTCCTCGAGAAGCTGGTAATCTTGCTCTAAGGGATCACATGTTTCTCTTTCTATCCCCTCACACTGATGTTTCATTTACTTCAGTTGCATAAAAAGACGGAGGACCTGGAATGCCTTTGTAGTAAAGTTGGCCAAGCCAAGTGTGAGTGCGATGAGCTAAAGGCTTCGGTGGATGCCCAGGCTGCGGTGGAGAAGGATGATTTTGCCAAAGCTTCTACCTTTTAAGTACAACTTTGCATAACTCGTGAAAATAGCTTGGTCCGAACGGACATGATTACAAGGCTCGAATCTGAGCTTCTGAAGATGGGTAGCTGCACGGCATTCGCAGGCCCTGCTTACCTCCTTCCTATCTTAGTATTTCTATCATATTCCGACTTATGTTGTATTATTCAGTCAGATTTGGGTTGTACTTAGAGGCTCTTGACTAGTGACACCAGATGGTTGGGTTGTGTTGGGTTAACGTACTGATATTCCGCATATTCTGTTTATTTCATCTGTTTCATATGATGAATTTGAAACTTATTTGATATTAGAAACTGATTTTTATAAAGGAATTCGTTATGGTAAATGTTTGGTTGGCTTGCCTAGTACTATGATAGGCGCCATCACGATCGGGGGATTTGGGGTCGTGACAATGAAGTAGTTTACTCTAGGGTTTGATGGATTTGGTGTATTGATGATTGTGTGTGGATTATAACTCTAGTTTTATTTATTGAACCATTTTTGAATGATTTAACTGTTGCATCTAAATTCACTTGTTCATCTAATCGAGAGAGACATAACTAGTTATATCTTTGCATTATATTGTTGGTTGAGTTCATTAATTCTTCTTAGTAATCGAAAGAGGCTAGTTGAATCATTGATTAAACCTAGTTAAGGGATAATCGAGAGAGGTTCTCCTAAAGACCAATCCACTATGAATTCTTGCATATCTTTGCCGAGCTTAAATTGGTTCATCTTGTGAGGTTGAGACTCTATCGAGAGAGGAGTTTTTACTAAACATTTGAACTAATAATTGAGTTAATTCGAGAGACTCACTTAAACATTAGAAGTGAATTATCAAGAGTTATATCTCAAACAACAATCTTGCACCTATTCCATTAAAGTCCTGTTGTCTCCCACTAATAACCTTATTTGCTTACTCATTGTTACGATTATCATTAGTCAATAGCTTTAGATTCTTAGTTAATTTTAGTTCTTAATCATATAAATCTCAACTATTGATCATATTGGATAGCAATCTAGCTAGAAACAACAAGAATGTTGTTTAAATCCAATCCCTTTGGATAAGATATTATATTATACTATATTCGACTAGTGAGCATATCTAAGTGTGTATTTTACGCTCGTCAACAAGTTTCAAAATCTAAGTAAAAACATAAACTGCTTGTTACTTTTTTTGAAATATGCGGTGCCCTTGAAATAGTTCGGTATGCAGTTGGTTGATTTTGGTAATTGGTGAAGGCAAGTGCTTCTACGGCATCACTTTAATTGTGCTGAACACAAAATTCCCGGTGAGGCCGCATCTTGAGTTTGCACTACTATCAGAGACTTGTCTCTTGAAATGCCAAAAGTGCAGACCTGTCACGATCCAAACCTATGGGCCGCAACAAGCACCAGGTACCTTGCTTAACCGAGTACCAACATAATATATCTTTATTATTTTACTTTTATTGGAAAATGGTCCAACGGGTCATCATGGGCTAACCAGAATAAACATAGGGTAATACTCAATATAGGATGACCCAACCTGATATAAAAACTTATATATGTGATATACGGGCCTATAAGGCCAAAAATGATCATTTGTAAACTCAAAACATAGGCCAGTATGGCCATACAAGCATTCGTATACATGATATCTGCCTACAAGCCTCTAAGAGTACACACGTAATATAAAGGTCGGGACAGGGCCCTGCCATACCAAAAAATACGTGCCTAAATCAAACTGACCAAACAAGCAACTTTAGGGCAAATAAAGTGCACCAACATCTTTCGCTGAGCTGATAGCCCACTTGGAGGACTCTCAACCTATCTATCGGGACCTACGGGCATGAAACGCAGCGTCCCCAGGCAAAAAGGACATCAGTACGAATAATGTACCGAGTATGTAAGGCATATAAATAAGTACATAAAAGACATGGAAGAAATATAGAGTAAATGACTCAACATGTAAGTCTGAATAACTCTGTAAATCATGAAATACTTATGGTGTCATGCATATGTGTATGAATGTCATGTCGTGCATAAGTACATGTGTTCATAACATCATCAAGCCTCTGAGGGCATCCCATCATATCATTTCGGTCATTGTGGGCGAAATCATCAACATATACCAGCTGATCAGGTGGTGGTGCGTATATAATGCCATAACCTTTTTACATATCCTATATACATATAATATACATATATAACTATATATAACGCTATCTGGTCATGGTTCAATGTACATGTATATATGAATGCAATGCATGAGAAGTACGTTTATAAAATCTTTTGGAATGTTGTAAGACCGTTATGACTTTGATTAATATCATGAAGTAAACTTTATCAACTTACGCATTTTCTAAGACCCATGAACATATGATAGAACAATCTGACACATAGGGAATCAAGAACATAAGCAACTCTAGTATTTCTATGAATAAAGTCATTTATGAAAATTGTGCATTTGCTAGTTTCGTTTGTGTCGTATAGATCGTGCCAAAAATAAAGAAAGGATAGCCTTAATATACCTGGAGTAGGGAAAATTCATATGATATTCTTGGAAAAGGTTGCACCGTACTCCCTTAGAATCGCAAAATCTCACGTTGCTAAGGTGCTAAGAAATCTCGTTGGAATTTTTGTTTCAAGAAATCTTGTTGAACTCTCGTTGAATTTAGGTTGCTAACGTTGGAATCCTTGTAGATGTTATGAATTCTCTTTGTTTTTCAATCTTTCCATAGGAAATCATTATCAGATTACTCACTTGAATATCTAAAGTCCACATGATGCCAAAATGCCAATCTTTTTAAGTCTTTACACAGAGGATGTAGTGTTTTGTATTTAACACTTTAGCTTGCCACCTGATGATAGACTATAATTACGTATTTTAGTCGCTTATTACACTCTAATTTACTACACTTTAATTGAGCTTTAATAGCTAGTGTTTTGCACTAAATTGTGTATTTTATGCCTTGTAGGAGTGATTCCGAGTTATGTAGATATTATGGAATGAATTCAAGTGATTTAAAGCTTTGAAGTATGAGTAAAAGCCCAAGGAATAAAGTCGGGATCGTGTTCAGGGATCAACGGATGGTAGTCAAGAACAAAACGGAAAATCGAGCGGGCATACAGTGTATTGTCTAGTAAAATGCACATAACTTTTCGCTCCTAGATCCGTTTGGTCTCTATAATATATTATTGGAAAGCTATTTAAAATAGCTACAATTCTCATGTTTTAAGTTTTCCCGAATTCCCATTACCGTGCCGTGTGGAGCAGTGCGAGTCGCGCCGTGCTGTGCCTGAGGAAAATACGTGCAGCCTGTCAGAATTAGTTCTCTGAACTTCCCCACAAGCACACCGCATGGCGCGTCGCCCCATGTGGCACGGCTGTGCAAATTTTACATAGGCAGAGTTCTATTTCACGCAGGAAAAGGTGTTTCGTCTGGGCACGACCCTACTTGGTCTAAATATATGTAAAAATGATATTATGAGGAAGAGGGACATACTTTTGACATAATTTAGACCTAAGGAGGCTAAGGAGACATGGATTTGACCTAAGGAGGCAAGAACACACTAGGATCAAGGCGAAGAGTTATTCTACGAGTTTTTCACTTCCTTCTTCCTATTTTTATTGGTTATGAATTCTAGTATATGCACACTATTATGAATAGCTAATTTGTTATCTAGGGGTTTTGATGGAACCAATTGGAGGATGATTTTCTTGTTACGTTAATATAGATTTTGCATAGTATTTCCTCTATTTGTTCAACTATATTGTGATTGTTGTCGATTGAAGGGCCTTCAATTGACTGTTCCTATTTTGTATGTATTAGTCGGAAGAGAGTTCATATTTAGGTAGTTATTGAAAAACATCACTCCTAACGTATATGAATGATAAATACGGAGGGTTTAAATGTGGTATTAGGGATAACGAAACCTTGGGTGCGATTCGAGTGAGCCGTATATAATGCCTGCTAGATAATTTGGGATAATATGTCTAGTAGATTGTGGTAATTACTCGAGAGAGAGTTATGACACTCAGAGCACTCATGATCGGTAGAGAATACTTAGGTGAATTTATAGAAAACATGGCGAGAAGAATTCTGACGATAGGGGAAATCATAACTCTAGACCTCTTTAATCTTGTATCTAATCCTTAGTATCTTTAGTTGTTAATTTAATATTTTAATTTATTAGTTAATTAGTTAAACACAAGAATCTTAATATGTATAAGTTAGAAATTGTTCAAGCTTGTCTTCTTGGTGATAGTGAATAGTTGTAGCTAAACCTTAGTTCTCTACGGGATTCAACTCCAGACTTGTAAACCGTATTATATTTGCAGCGACCGCTTAGTCCTTTTTATAAGGCATAGTTGGGCATGATCAAATTTTGGCACTGCTGCCGAGAAATTAACGGTGTAGCTGTAGGTGTACATATTTGAGGTTGCAAGTTTGAACTTTTATTTTTGTTTTCTTGTATTTGATTATTTTATTTTAATTTTATTTTTGGTCTGAGAGACATGAAATCTTGGAATTATGAGAGTTTTAATGTTGGTAATTCTACTTTTGATCCCTTTATGCATATTGTGGAGGAAACCACCCAGGGAAAAATTATCAAAATATTTTCGAGAGCGAGTTTTGTGCACCAACTCAATCTTATGTGTGGAGTGTGTGATATATGTGGTGGTCAAGATTGTGACTTTCATGGTTGTGCTTATATTTCATGGTTCTACTTTTTCTTGTGAGGATAACCGGAACAAAGAACCTAGGGAAGCTGACCTAAAGGAGATCAAAGATATATTAAAGTGCCATGTGGAATAATATGATGAGAAACCACGGCAGATACATAGGCAAGAGGAAACTATTAACAACTTGGAGGCTCAAGCGAATAAATTATTTGAACCTTGTAAAGCGCAACAAGTTCACATTGTGGATAGTAGCCAATATGAGCATGAATTGGCTGTAGAAATTTCCATTATACTGGAGGATTTAAAAAAATACAAGGAGGAGCTAGAGGAGAAGGGCAGAGTAGAACACCAACAATCAATCAAACAAGATTTTGAGGATACCGATGTCATAGAAGAGATACTAGAGTCAACAAAGGATCTTGAAGATACATATTTAGTTGACTCTGGTGTCATTGATATTGAGGATGTTGACAATCCCAATGTTCATGTAGTAGAGCGCATTGGTCCACTCTCCAAGCATTTTTCTACATTGTTTTTGGGTGATGATATATAAATAGAGCCATCCGAGCCACTTGAGGAGTCAAGGGATGAGGAACAAGGTGCTTACATTCTGGAATTCTTCTTGCCAGAAGGTTAGAATTACACACCTCATCTAAAGGCCAAGAAATGTAGAATAATATATTATTTTATTGGGCCAGTTAGATTCATTCCACCACCCCGGAGCATGATCATAGAGTGGAATCAAAACTTGGGTCCAATTCATATGCTCAAAATGGAGGCAGAAAGTGATTCGCATCGTGCTGCGATATTAAATCAAGCGCTTGTTAGGAGGCAACCCAACTTTACTGCTTTTTTTTATTTTTTATTTTTTTAATTGTAGTATTTTTGTAGTGTCGATTTTTGATTTTCTAAGAGCATGGAAAGCAAAATTGTTGGAAGGATGCAACAACAAACTAAATGGTTGGAACTAACTGTGAGGTACCCGCACGAATGATCAAGCATGGGAGAAGTCTGAGTGCCCCATGAGCTGCTTGTGCTTTGGCCTTTCTCCTACCAGGGAGTTTCTTTTATCCTCTTATTAGTTATGGTGTGCATTGGGGACAATGTGCAATTTTAAGTGTGGGGTGAGGAGATTGTCTGGGTGACTTTCTATGCTATTTTACCTGTGTTATTTTAATTGAATATTGTTTTTTTTTATAAAAAATATATTGGACTTTTCACGACGATGGATATCCTAGACAATTTTCTTGAGGGACTTAAGTCTAAAGAAAAAGGATAAAAAGATTTTCTTTTTAGGTAGTGTAATAATTCACCCTTGGTTTTCTTTGTGCCACGATTCTTTTCCAAAGGTTTTATTTGAACAGGGTGTAGTTAGCTTTATTTTTTTTAGGAGTAGGAACCAGTGTGAGATGAATTGAATTGAAGCAATATCACTTAACTTTGTTATGCCTTGAGAATAGTTAGTACTTTGGTTGTGATGCTAAGGTTCAATTTTTGACTCTTGTAGAAGTACCTTAAAATTGTATGATCTTAACTTTACTTAACTGCTTTGACTAGAGTGTCTTGATGAGTCCAATACTAAGTGAGTTATGTGCCATGTGTGTGTAAGGTTTTATGTTATTCTATGTGTTGCATTTGATGTCTAAAACTTGTCCCGAGTGTTGACAAAGTGAAATAGTAGTTTTGTTCAGTCTTGGAAGTGATATAGGTGTTTCTTTGTTGATCCAGATATGTATATTTTACCCACCTAATTGTTATGTAGCGTAGTTAACCCCTTTGAGCCTGTAATCCTGTTTCTTTGGTAACCACATTTCAAGCCTTACCCATTTGTTTGAATTAACCATCTATTTGAATCTTTTCACCTCTCATGAGCACTTGAATTGTAATGAACTTTGTAAAAGCTTAAGTGTGGGGTGGTTGGTTTGGCTTTTGAGTGGAACTAAGGAAATAAAGAGAAATGTGCACTAATTTGAAAGTGCAAGAGCCACTTGAACTGAAAAAGAAAAGAAAAGAAAAAAAAATAGTTGTATTGTTGCAAAAAATATTTCTTAATAAGTGGTGGTTCTTGATGTAATTGTGCTTAAAGAAGTATAAGGTAATATACATTGATGTGAAGGTGGAGTTTTGGTTTGACATAAATGGGATTTTAAATGTTAAAATGTATGTATTAAAGTGCTTAGGGAGGTGTAGTCACTCTTATATCCAAATGTATCCTACCCGTCCCTTAGCCTACATTACAACCAAATAAAGTTCTACTTGATCCTAGACTGAATGAGCTCGATTAGTAGAGTAGTACACTATGGGCAAGCCTATGGTGCATTCTTTGTGGCATATGAATGTTATTTCTGAGAGTGTGTGAATTCTTCTATTTTGAGTTCCTAATTGTTATTAAATTTTATTGTGTTGTTGTGTGAGGGCACATGATTCATTAAGGAAAGGTAGTGTCAGTGACCTCTATGTTAGAGTAAGTGGGTGAGTTGTAAATAATGCGTGGTACTTGTGAGTCAAATCTTGAGGTAAAGATGTTACGCTTTTGTGCTTAGTCTATTTTAAATATTCTTGGTGTGATGAGTGAGGAGAATTATTTTAAAAGGTCATATCTATATAACGTATAGTTTGATTACTCGAGGACGGACAATTGTTTAAGTGTGGGGTTTTGATGATAGGCTATAATTACATATTTTAGTCGCTTATTACACTCTAATGTACTGCACTTTAATTGAGTTTGAGCTTTAATCGCTAGTGTTTTACAGTAAATTGTGTATTTTACGCCTTGTAGGAGTGATTCCGAGCTATGTAGATCTTATGGAATGAATTCAAGTGATTTGGAGCTTTGAAGTCCGAGTAAAAGCCCAAGGAATCAAGCCGGGATCGTGTTCGGGGATTAACGGATGGTAGTCAAGAATGAAACGGAGAATCGAGCGGGCATACGACTCATTGTCTAGTAAAATGTACATAACTTTTTACTCAGAACTCCGTTTGAGCTCCAGAATATATTGTTGGAAATCTATTTAAAAGAGCTACAACTTCCATGTTTTAAGTTTTCTCAAATTCCCACTACCGCGGTGCCTTTGGAAAATGCCTGCAGCCTGTCAGAATCAGCTATTCGAACTTCCCCACAAGCACACCACGTGGTGCGTCGCCTCATGCGGCAGACCTGTGCAAATTCTACAGAGTCGGAGTACTATTTCACATAGAAAAAGGTATTTCGTCTGGACCGACCCTACTTGGTATAAATACATGTAAAGATGCTATTTTGAGGAAGGGGGACATACTTTTGACTTAGTTTTGACCTAAGGAGGATAAGGAGACCTGGGATTTGATCTAAGGAGGCAAGAACACACTAGGAGCAAGGCGGAGAATTCTTCTATGAGTTTTTCACTTTCTTTTTCCTATTTTCATTATTGGTTATGAATTATAGTATTGTAATTATGCATACTATTATGAATAGCTAATTTGGTATCTAGGATTTTGATGGAACCTATTGGAGGATGATTCTCTTGTTACATTAATATAGATTTGCCGTAGTATTTACTCTATTTGTTCAACTATATTGTGACTGATGTTGATTGAAGGGCCCTCAATTGACTATGCCTATTTAGTATGTATTACTTGGGAGAGAGTGAATATTTAGGTAGTTATTGAAAAACATCACTCCTAACGTATATGAATGATAAATACGGAGGGTTTGAAGGTGGTATTAGGGATAAAGAAACCTTGGGTGCGATCTGAGTGAGCTGCATTTAATGCCAACTAGCATAATTTGGGAGAATATATCTAATAAATTGTGGTAATTACTCGGGAGAGAGTTATGACAGTCATAGCACTCATGATCGGTAGAGAATACTCGGGTGAATTTATATAAAACGTAGCGGGAAGGATTCCGATAATAGGGAAAATCATAACTCTAGACCTCCTTAATCTTGTCTCTATTCCTTGATATCTTTAGTTGTTAACAACAACAACAATAATAACCCAGTAAAATCTCATTAGTGGGGTCTGGAGAGGGTAGTGTACGTTGAACTTACCCCTACCATGAATGAGTAGAGAGGTTGTTTCCGGAAGACCTTCGGCTCAAGAAAACAAAAAGACAAAAAGGAGACAATATTAGTATCACCACATAAATCGTAGGAAAAATAGGAAAAATATCAAATGTAGAAGAAAGATACAAAGCTAAAAGGAAAGCTAATAAAAAGGTCCTGCATTGAAAAGCGAGATAGTAAGACACAACTTTTCCACTAACTAACTATCTTAGACAAAAAACCCTACTAGACTAGTCTTAAAAATGTATGAAGTAATTCAACACTCAAATGTCTCCTAACCTACAACGTTAATACTCGACCTCCACATCTTTCTATCAAGTGTCATGTCCTCGAAAATCTGAAGCCTCGCCATATCCTGCCTGATCACCTCTCCCCAATATTTCTTAGGTCGCCCTGTACCTCTTCTCATGCCCTCCACAACCATCAGCTCACACCTCCTTACTGGAGCATATGGGCTTCTCCACTTAACATGCCCGAACCATCTTAGCCGCGCTTCCTGTATCTTGGCATCAATGGGAGTTACGTGCACCTTCTCCCGAATAGCATCATTCCTAATCTTATCCATCGTAGTGTGCCTACAAATACACCTCAACATCCTCATTTCTTCTACTTTCATCTGCTAGATATGTGAGTTCTTAACAGACTAACACTCAACCTCATACATCATGGCCAGTATAACCACCGCTTTATAGATCTTACCTTTGAGTATCTTTAGTTGTTAATTTACTATTTTAATTTATAGTTAATTAGTCAAATACAAGAATCTTAATATTTATAAGTTAGTAATTGTTCAAGCTTGTCTTCTTGGTGATAGCAAACAATTGTAGCTAAGCCTTAGATCTCTGTGAGATTCGACTCCTGACTATAAATCGAATTATATTGTAGCGACCGCTTAGTACTTTTTATAAGGCATAGTTGGGAGTGATCACCACATTTCAATCTAGATGTATGAGTCACTCATTTTGAAGGGGGGGGGGGGGGCCACATAATGCAATTTTAATCTTATCCAATATATTCCTAATTAATTAGGTAATATCCCATTACCCAATAATAAACCAATTACCTACATATTTAAGAATTATCTCAACTTACTTAAAATATTACTCACTTTTAAATACCTCATACACCCTACTATTATGGTCATGTGGTACCTTATGATACTAGTCCGTAAATACCAGGTATTTATATCCCGCACCGTATTTTATCTCAAAATGCCAAACTTCGACGAAATTCATTTTCATCGATTTGCTTACCCTCTCACCTTCACGAATTTACTTATCATTTGCTTGAAATAGCATAATACTTATAATCTCAAAATAATCTCATTCCCGAGCATACGCCGATTAACTTACGACGAAACTTTAACGTATGAAAATGGGGGATGTAACATCTCATTTTCTGAGATTCCATCAATTTATTAATGGCGTACTTTCACGCACGAAAATATTGGGTGCAACAGTACCACACTATTAATTCTACGGACCGCAGTTGAATTCCACTGCCGCACTTTGGCCATCATACTATCTTCAGAGAAGTGGTCTTTAAGCCTCTGTTCTTTCTTGTCAGAAGTGCAGCTGCACATGAAAATATGCTGCCCGCACATAAAAAAAAAAGCAGATCGCATACCCCATTTCCTGCATGTTCAATCTTCTGTAACCCTACTGTGTCCACAATGTTCTCCCTCGCTTACATGAGTCTTAATTGTGTTGAATGTTGACTTGCAACTAACAATCCTCTTTGTGTTGATACAAATAATGGTTCGATCACGAGGCTGAGGCGTAACCGCCAAGGGTAGAGGAGAGTCTTCAAGGGGTCAAGGCAGAGGTGCTTTGCCCCACAGTGTGCCAATGACTATTCAAAATAAGGTTACATCAGGGGGGGGGGGGGGTAGACCCCTCCGAGTCTAGTTCTTATACCTCATTAAGGGAGGCCTCCGAGGGAAACTCAATGTCTATTTCAGAGTGGTAGACATCTGAGCTGTTCAGGACACAAAGGCGATATGAGTCTCTGGATGTGCCTTCATCATCTCACAACACTTCTCAAGGTTTGAAAAGTGATATCCAGGCTTCCGATCCAGTTGCTCTAGTGTCTGGTGCACCGGATAATCCAAATGATAGGAGAGGGGGAGAAGGTACATCTATTGGGGTTCATCAGACAAAGAAGAAGGAAGCATGTGAAGATAGATTTGTGAGTTTGCCTACTTTTACTAATTTCTGGATATGGTGGCCATTGAGGTAATGGACATATGATCGGCAGTTTTTGTTGAAGGATCTTGATAGATACAATTCTGTCATTCTAGAGTAGTTCAAAAAGAGAAAGTGAAGGATGTTGTTTACAGAGAAGGTAGTGGATGTCAAGGAGCACCTTGTTCTTGAGTTTTATGCCAAAAATTCACACATTTGCAAAGGGACCAAGGTAACCAAAGTACGCAACCTTAAGGTGAAATTTGATCAGCACACGCTAAAAGTGTAATGACCCGATGGGTTGTTTTGAGCCATTGCACTCGGCTCAGCAGTTTGAGGTCAATAGCAGCTTCACATTATGTATATCAACTTATGTGCATGGTTGGATTCAGTTTTCGGTTAAATCAGAGTCGAATTAGAAGAAGGAATATAGTTTTGGAAGCTTAAGTGGAGAAAATTTGACCAGAATTTGACTTTTGGGTAAATGGCTTTGGAATGAGTTTTGGATGATGTTAGTAGCTTCGTAGGGTTATTTTGAACTTGGGCATGTGTTGAAATTTGGATTTGGAGGCCCATAGGGTAATTTGAGGCATATTGGAAAAGTTGAAGTTTGGAAAATTAAGAGGTATGACCTATAGTTGACTTTTGTGTTATCGAGGCTAAAATGCGATTTCGAAAGTTAAAACAGTTCCGTTATGTCATTTTGGACTTTCTTGCAAAATTTCGTGTCGTTTGGAGTTGATTTGATGTGGTTCGGACGCTTGGTTGCAATTTTAGAGGTTCTTGAAGTTCACAGTGATTTTCATGCATTTGGGCGTCTGATTCTTTCTGTTAGCATTGTTTGACGTGATTTGAGAGTGGGTATAAGTTCGTATGATGTTATGGATGTGTTGGTATATTTGGTTGAGGTTCCGAGGGCCTCGAATGAGTTTCCGGTGAGTTTTGAGCGAGTTCGGACATTTCAGAACTTAGAAAATGGTTTTGATTCTTAAATCTTTGATGGGGGCAGAAGTCTTACTACAGAGGTAGAAGTTTTTCTACTGAGGCGGAAAATGGTCCGCGTTGCTTGGTAAGGAAGAATCCGCATGTTCACTGGTCTGGCTTCGGAAGCCTATATCTTTTGATATACAAGGAATTTTGAGATGATTCAAAATAGAATGTTGTAGTCCATTATGTCTAGTTTCCAGAAAGATAAAGAAATCATAATTTGGATATCTGTAGAGAAAGGTATGGCCAAAATACTAAAGCATGTCATTGCAGTCAACATTTTTCGTTGTAGTGGTGGATTTACTGCGGTCAGCAGTAGTTTTTCCACGGTCAGCAGTGATGGAAATTTGGGAGGTGCACCATAAATATGAGGTTTAGGGTTTTATTTCATATTTTAACCTAGAGATCTCGGATCTTGGCGATTATGCTCTCAGTGTCCGCTATGCGGTAGTGGTTCGTGATGCTACAAACGGGCTACGAAGGATCAGGCATGCTTATGCATTGTCTCAACGTGTCGTCTAGATTGGAGATACAGATGTATTGATAGACTATTCAGTTATTTACATGGAGGCACAGTGGAAGCGTGGTGGGTGTTGATTGAAGATAGTTGGTGGTATTGGAGTACCTTGTGATTTGTATTGTACGACCTGTGACGGTTAGCTCTGCGGATCATCATATGTCGTCTATGGCTTCGCGCCAAGTGGAGGAGTCCATCAGCATCATTCAGGTTGCAGAGTCAAATTTATATCAGTTTTAGCCTGAGGAATGTATATGTGTGGTATTGGTAGATTCCCGGACTTGAGGAATGACCAGGGCCTGAAATCTTGCCTGAGATGATGTTGGGGCTTACAGTATTTCTACTTCAATAATGGATCTACATTTCAGTATCAAGGGGAGTTGAAGGAACAACTTCAGATTCACAGGAGGTCTATTCAGCGTGGGTATCGTGGTTGCGGCATAATGGGGTGCTTTAAAGGAAATGCAATGGTTTATGAGCTTATGGCTACGTGGTTCGTGTTAGGATCATCTGTATTTGGGACTTTTATTGGGATTATTGCATATCGACTATCCGAAGAAATGGGTTAGCTCAGTCGTGTAGGGTCAGCATAGTAATGGAAGTAATTAGTCCTTTTGAATGATAATTCTCTACTAGAATTTGTGGCAGCACTCTGGTATTGGAAGGTTTGTATGACTCGGTTGATTTGGGGAGATATGGTCCTAATGGCTTAGTTAGGTGCGGGTGGATCTCAGGGAGTTCTCAATGGTTTGGGCAACGGCTTGATTCTGCTAGCTACTATGGGTATAGGGAATATGTGGTACATTTTAGCTTTCCCCTGAATAGGTATCAGAAATTAATAGAGAGTTGACCTTGTTAGCAATCGTATGTGAAGAATATGCATTTTTGGAAAGGACCTTGGGTTTTGGTTTGCGGGTGCGTGGCTAGTAGCATGGTGATTACTGGGTTTTGAGGCTTTCGAGGTTCATGTTTTGTTACGCGGCCAGAAATCCTATATGGTTACCTCAACATAATGATAGGATCTGAGTGAGATATCTGCCATTTGATTTGCATAGTTGAGTCGAGTATGTAAATTTTGGTATTCCTAAGGTTTGGGGCTAGATGCCCTCCTATATGGACTATTTCCTGTTTGCGGATTTTGAAGAAATGTTAAGAATGAGATAATTAATAGCATGCATTATTGATAGGTCGTTGTGGATTTTCGGAAAGGATATTTACCTATTTGGAAAATACTCAGGATTTGGGTTGGGGGCTATATGAAAGCTCAATGAGAATATGTATCTTGTACTAGGTTAAGTTTGTGTGCTCCTGTGAGATTGTCATTTTGGTTATGTTATCAGGCAGAATGGACATTATTGGTACCTCTAGCCTATGTTATGTGCTAGTCTTTTATACTGTGTTAGGCGGTGAGGTTGTATGATTATTCCCCACGCAAACTGAATTTCTGCTCAGGCCTTATGGCGATGCGGGCAAGATAGCCCTCGTGATATTAGTTTGCTCATTGCACCTCAGCTGTACTTGTTTCTTTTATGTTTTATTACTTCTATTCACTTTTTCCCACAGTTTTATCTTGATATCAGTATTCACATGATCAGTGAGCCCGAGCATTTTAGCTCGATGAGTATTTGGGAGCGGGCTGCACGCCGCAGCGGATGTTATGTGGTATACTGGCTTGATGAGTATTTGGGAGCGGGCTGCATGTCGCAACGAATGTTATGTGGGATACCCTTTCCTTGTATTTATCTGATGTTATGTTTTCCCTTTGTGGGACGAATTAAAAAAAATTATTATACATTTGTTGTTACACATGTTGTACTTGATAGATAATTCTTATACTTTTCTTTCCGTTATTTGTGCTACATAATTGAGTCATTGCTGGGTTGGTGTACAAACTGTGTAATGTGAGAATCCGTGTGGTTCCGTGATGAGCAGTTAGTTGGGTAACTTGTATTGGCTGAGGTGAGGTTTTTAGACCTAAGGTTTATACTATGGAATTGGGGGTGAGGAATGTTTGGAAGTATGTGGTTGCTTCTGCTAAGAGTTGGTTAGTGGCCATTGGCGAGCGAGAGAGTTTCTTGACTTGTTGACTTCATGAGCGGCTATGAGATTACACATGTTTCTTTATCATAGGCAGTACTGTGGAAGTCCAGAACAAAGTTGTATTTAGTGTGAAGTATATTGCCGGCATCTGGAGTGTTATTTGAGTAGCTATGGTGGTTAGAGGTTATTGCTTCGAGTATTTGAGCTACGTAGATCAGCATGTGATTGTATTCTGGGTTGGAATTTTTGTCTTGATTCATCATGCTCGGGTGTATTCAGTGTGGTGATGTGGAATTTGGGTCCTATGATGAATTTCAGATTTTAAGGTTTGGCATCTGTTCTAAGGTTGAGGACTAAGGAGGAGATGAGACCTTCAGTTAAGTGGCATCGTCAGTTCTGCATGGGTTGGGTGATAGGGAATCACCCCCGGGTGTATGTATGAGGAGCTCATGCAGTGGTTTGATGGCTTTGGAATGACTCCGGACACGTTCGAGGAAGAACGTATGTTTAAGTGGAGGAGTATGTAATGACCCGACTGGTCGTTTTAAGCAATTACGCCCAGTTAAGTAGTTTGAGGTCAAGAGCAGCTTCACATTATGTATAACGACTTGTGTTCATGGTTGGATTCAGTTCTCGGATGAATTGGAGTCGAATTAGAAGAAGGAATATAGTTTTGGAAGCTTAAGCGGAGAGAATTTGACCAGAATTTGACTTTTGAGTAAACGGCTCTAAAATGAGTTTTTGATGATGTCAGTAGCTTTGTATGGTGATTTTGGATTGGGCGTGTGTTCGGATTTGGATTCGGAGGCCTGTAGGGTATTTTGAGGCATTTCGGTGAATGTTAGAAAAGTTGAAGTTTGGAAAATGTAGAGGTTTGACCCATAGTTGACTTTTGTATTATCGAGGTCAAAATGCGATTCTGAAAGTTGGAACAGATCTATTATGTCATTTGGGACTTGCCTGCAAAATTTTTTGTCGTTTGTAGTTGATTTGATGTGGTTAGGACGCTTGGATGCAATTCTAGAGGTTCTTGAAGATCATAGCGATTTTCATGCGTTTGAACATCTGATTTGTGGTTTTAGCATTTTTGACGTGATCTGAGAGTGGGGCTAAGTTCATATGATGTTATGGGATGTGTTGGTATATTTAGTTGAGGTTCCGGGGGCCTCAGATAAGTTTTGGGTGAGTTTTGAGCAAGTCCGGACATTCCGGAACTTAGAAAATGGTTCTGACACTTAAATCTTTGCTGGCGTAGAAGTCTTACTGCTGAGGTGGAAGTTTTTCGCCGAGTCAGTGGGAATACCGCTGAGGCGTAAAATGGTCCACGGTCCGCGATGAGGAAGAATCCGCAGGTTCACTGGTCTGACTTCGGAAGCCTACGTCTTTTGATTTACAAGGAATTTTGAGATGATTCAAAAACGAAAGTTGTAGCCCTTCGTGTCTAGTTTCCAGAAAGGTAAAGAAACCACAATTTGGACATTGAAATCACAATTTGGACATCTGTAGGGAAAGTTATAGCCAAAATACTAAAAAATGTACTGCAGTCAACATTTTCCGCTGTAGCGGTGGATTTACCGCGGTCAACAGTGGTTTATCCGTGGTCAGCAGTGATGAAAATCTGGGAGGTGCACTATAAATACGAGGTTTAGGGTTTTATTTCATATTTTGACCTAGAGATCTCGAATCTTGGCGATTTTTCGAAGGTTTTTCAAGAAATTCATCGGGGTAAGTGATTCTAACTTGGATTTGGCTAAAATACATGAATCTATCATTGAATTGATCCTTTAATTCGTGATTTTGGAAAAAAATTGTGAAATCCTTCAAAAATATAAAATGCTTATTTGAAAGACCAAATGGTATCAGAATTGGATAATTTTTGTATGGGTGAACTCGTATCAGAATGAGTATTCGGTTTTTGTAAATTTTGTTGGGTTCCGAGGTGCGGGCCCGGGGAGTTAACTTTTGTTGACTTGTTGCAAATTGCATAAGGATCATAGTTTTGTTAATTGAAATTATTTTTTCTTGCTCTGTTAGATATATTCAAGTCATTTTTGGCTAGATTGAGCCGAGCGTTGATGAATTGGTAAAGAAAAAGCTAAATTGAGTATTGAATTGGCCGGATTGAGGTAAGTGTCTTGCCTAACCTTGTGTGGGGGACTTCTCCTTAAGATTTGAGTCTTCTATGCTAATTGTAGTCCGTGCATGCGAGGTGACGAGTGTCCTTATGTTCATTATGTTGGAAGTATTTCATCATGATTGGATTCCATAATTGCTTAATTTACCTCTATAGGCTCCATACGATGTTATTAGCTTTCCTTAAACCCCCTACTTGTTAGTTGGCCCTTATTTGCCTTAATTGAAGTGATTATTCTCCTTATCGTATTGTTATCTCTTAATTTTGAATTCCTCTATAACCCCGTGAATATATGCTATGTGTCCAAATTATTGTGGTTGTCGGTGTAGTAATCACGTGCCTATTATGTCTTGTTGTTTTGTTAAGGGTATTGCACTTCTTGATTTTTCCGTAATTTTCTTGTTGCTGTATATTCATACCATTGGTAGTGGAATTCCCTGTGATTGGATTGTTTATTATATTGTTTCCCTTGTCGGGATGTTATTGCTTATGATATTATTTCCCTTGCCGGAATATTATTGTTATACTATTGTTCCCTTACCGTGATTCTTTGTGATTGATGTTGATTTAAACGATTGGGAACAGGCTGTACGCCACAACAATATTAAATAATTGGAATCGAGTTGCACGCCGCAATATCATTATATGATTGGGATCAGGTTGCACGCCGCAACAGTTTTAAATGAATGGGATCGGGTTGCACGCTATAATATTATATTAAATAATTGGGATCGGGTTGCACGCTGCAACAATATTAAATGATTGGGATCGAGTTGCACGCTGCAACATTGTTATATGAGTGGGATCCGGTTGCACACCCAACATTATCATATAATTGTGATCGGGTTGCATGCCGCAACAAGAAAGAATAAAAGTAAATATTGATTCTTATGGTGAGAACGAGAGTAAAAGCACGAGGGTAATGCAGTGCACTTTCTGTTTGCTATGTTTATTTGTTGTTACCAATTCAAGTGTTTTAACTATTCAGATTCCTTTACCACTGTGATCCTTTGTGATGGAAACCCATCGTGTTTTCAATACTTCGCCGTATTTATATACATATTTTTTAATACTTCAAATTTCAATAATTTTTTCATCTTCAATTCAATTAGTTACCCAATTAAAATTTTTTTAACCCTCTGAGGTTTTATTTTACTTAAAAATGAAATTTCTACTAAGTTAATTTATTAAATCCCTTGTTAAAGGTAATACTTCATTCGATGTTGTACTTTAATTGAAAATAGTACTTTCTTTATTCAAATTATTTCTAAAAATAACTTCATCTTTTCTTGCTGAGTTCCTAATTGGTTTAGAAGGTGTACTCTACTTTATGTTATGTAAATGAGACTCCTTGAACATCTTAATTGCATTGGTTATTGAATCTATGAACTGAGTAACATGAGAACGCTGTTGTGAAAAGTAAAATAGATATATGTGGGCATAAGGTGCCGGGTGTGCTAAAGGTTGGGTAATTAAGGTTATGATATGAGACATCGAGTTTAAGATGTCTGAAATTATGCATAAGAAATGATATGATTTATTGAGCTGACATCGTCTTCCTTATTTGAGTATATTGTTACTTGTTTGTGTTCCAGCTATATTAGTGTTAATTTACTTGGTTATCTTTCATTTCAATATGTACTTCCCTTATTGTTTCTACTGATTGTAGTAGTTCTTTCCCTGCTGTTGATATTACTTTATCATCTTTTGGTTGGTAGTTTATTATCATATCCTATTCAATTTATTTGACCAGTTGGTGTCTGGACTGTCCCTCGTCACTACCCCACCGAGGTTCATTTTGGTACTTACTGGGCACCGCCTGATGTGCTCATACTATATTTCTGTATATTTTTGTGTACAGATAAGGGTATTTGATCGGTAGTAGTTGTGCGGGTCATTGCGGTGGAGACTCAAGGTAAACCTGCTGTGGCATTCGCAGGTCTCGGAGTCACCCTCATTTGTATTTATTTCCATTTGTTCCTTTTGTTTCGGAACAATGATGTATTTATTTGTATAACTACTCTTAGAAAGGCCTGTGACTTGTACGACAAATTTTGAAAATTGTAACTTGTTAAGAGTTGATTAAATTAAAGCTAGCCAATATAAATGTTATCTTAGTTAATGTTAGACTTATCTAGTTTAGAGACTAGGTGCCATCACGACTCCTTCGGGGGGATTTTTGGGTCGTGACAAAAAGCGTACTTGGGAGTTGAGGACTTGGAGCCAAATGAGTATTTAGACAAGTTGGCCTTGAAAGAAGAGGCCCGGCCATGGCTTGCTGAGATCTTGTCACCGGGACCACCTCCACCATGGATTACTATTGGGGTACCTATTTTCCGGAGTACATTGAGCTTCAAGGAAAAAGCTTGGTAAACCTTTGTGTTACACCCCGTAAGTTTTGTAACATCAATATTATTTTTTTCTAATACTTCTTGTTACATTTTATGATACTCCATAGTACTTATTAGTTTAGTTGATTGAATTAGATGTTTTAGAAATATTTTCGCATGTATCAAAAGTATTACTCCACTTAGAATTTATAATTTTAAACATATCATAACATTTTCATTTAGAATTTAAAATTTTAAACATGTCATAATATTTTTATGATTTTAAGTTTATTTAATATAAAGGTGAAATAAAATTCTTTTGAGTTAAAGATGTTTCACATGTATGATAGTCCCATTTTTTTTAAAAGACTAGAAAGAATAAAAGTATCATATAAAAATGGAATATTGGGAGTTTTTTTTGTCTCTCCATTTGATATTAATTTGTGAAATTTACATACCCTTTTAACGTGATCTTTATTAATGTGATTTTTTTTTTATAAAGATAGAAATTATTTTCTAACATAAAATGAAAAGAAGGTTATCTTTTTACCATTTTAAAAATTAAGCGTACGAAATTTTTTAGGCTTTATATGAGAATAGCAAAATTAGAAGTTGAGAAAATATATGTATCTTTACATGGATGTTTTAATGAAATAATAATGTATGTATAATTTTATATGATACCACACGACCACGATAGTAAAGTATATTATAGTAAGGTATATAAAGTGTATTAAAAGTGAATAGTATTTTAAGTAATTTGGGATAATTTTTAATTACGTGGGTAATTGGTTAATTATGGGGTAATGAGTCGCTACCTAGTTAATTAATAATTAAGGGATAAGATTAAACACCCCACCCCAAGTGGTAGCCCCCTTTTAATTTAAAGATAACTCATTAGTCATTTATCACATGTGTCACATTAAGAATTGGTTTGCAAATATTTTAATCTTACGAAAAGAACTTCAAAAAATTGTTTCTGTTAAGGTTCATGGATATTGCCTTCAATAGGTAAGAAGATGTGATTCTTATACGAAAGACCTGTTTTGTAGTCAAATACTTTACTAATGTGTTGGGAGCTTCAGTTGAATTTTAACAGGACTTCTATCATTTTCTTTGGCTTAGTACACTTGTGTAATCTTTGACATGAAGTCATGAGAAATCAACATTCTGTTGTGTGCTTATTTTCAGACTCCATTGTAAAAAGTGTTTTGTTATAGATCAAAATAAAGAACTAAAAACCGATTACATCTCACACATCCTATTATGATTCATCGTAGATGCTGTTGAGACAATCCAAGATTTAGCATTATTCTGCAACACCAAATAAATAGTTAGTAGATTGTAGGTGGTGATGTCTTACTTCTTCCCTTCGACATATCGTGCTAAACTTAATTTGTTGCTGCCTTAAGCATGCCAGTGTAGTGAAGGTGATGTTTCACGCAGCATTGTGCTTAAGTTGTAGTTTCTGTGGTTAGTGAGCATCCATACAAGGAGATTGTATTGGTGTGATCTATCCCAAGCACTCGGATATAAACGAGTATGGATCTATGGTACATTCATTCTTAGAATATCATGGAGGATCTGTGACCCCAGCTTGATTTCCAATTTAGATGTCAGCTCCAGGTGGCTTAATTATGTTAAGACTGTCCCTTCTTTCCTTTTGGCATGATCCATACGATATAAACGAGATGAACAAATGCTCAACTTCCATAAATGACTCTATTCGTAGAAATGCTAGAGATGCTTATATTCTTGATTCCCCATCAGTCTTACTATTTTTTATATGTTCATGGGTCACAGAAATACGTAAGTTGAAAAAGTTTACTTCAAGTTCAAAATCAAACGCATAATGGTCTTATGACATTCCGAGAGATTTTATTAACGTACTTCTCATGCATTGCATTCATTTACATATTCATTTACCAATGAATCAAACGACGTTATATACGCATATATTTGTATATATGTATATGGGATATGAGGAAAGGTTATGGCGTTATATACGGACCACCACCTGATCAGCTGGTATACAATGATGATTTTTCCCACAGTGGCTGAGATGATATGATGGGATGCCCTCAGAGGCTTTATAATGTTATGTACGTACAAACCTATGCATTACATGATATTTATACGCATATGCATGATATTATAAATATTTAAGAATTTCCAGAGCTATCAAGACTTACAGGTTGAGTCCTTTATTCCATGCTTCTTCTATGTCCTTAATTAATGTTGACTTACTGTTATTTCAGTTCTGCCTTACATACTCGGTACATGATTCGTACTGACATTCTTTTGTTGGGGATGCTGCATTCATGCCTGCAGGTATATACAATCAGTTTTGCTACAGACTTATAGGTAGGCCAGTACCCTATCCCATTTATGTCAAATAATCATAGAGGCTTTGGAGATATATGTTTATTATGTACAGTATGTTAGAGACCTCTACGACCCATATGTATTCATATTTTATGATCGATGCATCATTAATATAACATTTGCTCACTTACAATTGTACATTCCGAGTTGTGGTCATATCAGCCCATGATAGTTACAAAAGGAATGAATGATTTACAGAGTGGTTCGCTCGAGCCAGCACGACACTGAGTGCCAGCCATGCCTCCCCAGGTTTGGGGCGTGACAATTTGTGTGTAGCAGGCTTGACCGTGCCAGAATGAGAACAACTTGCCTATTCCTCATGCTGTATTGGTTTCTTCTATCATGGTTTGATATCCGATCAATGTGGGTGACCTGATGTCGGCCAATATTTTTTTGGTGGTGCAGCAAACTAGCACTATTACAAAGTACCTTACAGATGCAAATATAGAGCCCATTCCATTTGACATAAAGGTAAAGCCTAAGAAGCCATTTGAGTGGTACTCGCTACAGGATCCGAGCAACCCAAAGAAGTGTGCTCAGCCTTCTACTACTGCTGGCCAGTCTGATGAGCTGATATTGGTGGTATCTAATACACATGATATTCCATCTACATCAACTGAGCCCTATATTAGTGCAGCAACTGCTATGCCTGAGCAGCCATCTTCAGCTCCTTTTACAACTCCTTCCACAACTCCTAGGGCAGTACCAACTCAGGTTCTGAAAGCGCTGTCCATGCCTACATGCTCACTTTCTACTCTGCGAGTCTCCCAAACATTAGTGAGTATCAACAACTAGATACAGGAAGTTACTTCAAAGCTGTCTGAAATTTTTAGTACTGTCGCAGGGCAGTCATCCACATAGGCATTGCGAGATTCCACTGAGCTTGATGAGAAGCTGGGCAAGATTCTGGACAACCAGAAGGTGATTATGGACACTCTGGTACATCATGGTTCGGTTATTGAGGGCTTGACCAAGCAAGTCAAGAAGATTAGAAAGTCTCAAGCCAATAAGAAGTTAGTAGATAAGCTACGAGTTGAGGTGATCTGGCTACCTACAGCTGTGGATTTGCCCTTTGATATGCTGCTTGATTTAGATGAGACTGCTCCAAATCCCTTTGCATAGGTTTCTCTAGCTGGCTAGTCTGATGAGCCGTTCCTTGCCATTGACACTGCTGACGCGCGTTCGATGTTCACCACTCCAGCTACTCTCAAATATGATGATGATGATATTCAGTTGGCTGGGCCAATAGAGTTGATTGGGGACACTGAGATGTCCAAGGATGCTTAGGGAGTTTCTTCGCCCTCTCTCCTTTTACTCTTATTTTGTTAAGCATTGGGGACAATGCTTACTTTTATTCGGGCGGGGAGGAGGGGGATGGAGTTTATTTGATGATTTGATGATACATTTGGCACATTTGGATTGTAATAATTGGATGATTCTGTTTCTTCTTATTTTATCTATCTTTAGTTAGTTATTGCTTTCGTTATCTTCTTTATGTGTTTAATTTGATTTTTTTTGTTAGTAGCTTCTTTTTATGTCAGCAACATTTATGTTTTTCGCAGTAGTCTAGATAATAAGCCTTTTATTTTCTTAATGTCGTGGTTCTTTTGGAAGGTGGTCTTTTTGTGTGAACCTGGTGTCTCTTCCCGATGATGTATGGTGTGACAACTTTCTTAAGGGAATGAGTTCGTTTTTGTGTTTAGATAATAATAATAATAGTAGTAGTAATGAATAAAAGCCCTAAGTAAGTCATTTTCTAAAAAGAGTTATTCGTGCTTTATTTGGCACCAACATAGTTTACTACGTGCCTATGGTTTGAAACATGACGTTTAAACGAAAATATCTCTAGTTAGTGACTTTGAGACTCTTGAGTTGACTTTTATAATCGTTGAGTGGTTGATTGGACTATAGTGATCCTTAACTTGATTGTCATGGTTGTAGGCTTTAGACTCTATCTTCTTTTACGGTCTAGTTGCATGAGAGGTGATGTTGACTTATCTAGCGGGTTGGTTAGATGCCATCGTGAGCTTGATGGAATTTGGGTCGTAACGTAAAATTCGTATAAATCCTTAAAGGAAGGAACTTCTTTAACTTACCTCGTCTTAGCCTTACAAATTAGCTCGGCACGCTCAAGACATCCAATTTATATCGATCTACAATATACGATGTCGAATTCTGACTTAACTTTAATTACTTTACAGGTAAAAAGCGAGCCAACTTCTTCGATATGAGAAGATTATATATTTAAAAATGAACCATTTTCTTCTTCAGTATTAACATTTTAAAAGTGAAATTAATAACGAATCGAAAAATAATTATGTTATGATGACAAAAACAGATTAAAGGTTATAGATTTAAATATTTTTATGAATTTCAAATACATTGTATACTGAATCTTAACAATCTCTATTTCGTAAAAACTGTCACATATGGTGATTTTAACAAATTGGACGGTTTGTTAACAAAGGCAATGGCAGAAGTGATTGGGGGCTGTAGAGCCTATGACTTTGCAATGGCCTCCCTTACAATTTTGCTTGCAAAGATCATCACATTTGCTATCATCACTAGAGCCTGGAACGCAACTCCCTATGTGGTTGTCAGTGCAGCAGTTGAAACCTTTTACTTGGACCAAACCTGAAATTAGAATTTCCATTATAATTTTTTTTCTTTATCGAACTAAAAAATCTTATAAGAAAATGTAACATAATAAAGTATGAGGCGAAAAGAGCAATAGAAGTAAATTAGTTGTTTATGTCCGAGAAATGGGTATGATTATTAGGCCTTCTAACTTTAAAGAGTCATTTGGCTGGGGAACAAATTATTTAGTAAATATAATGACATAACTATTTAGTGGATATATTTTTATTAGCAGATATTGGACTGAAAACGACATATATAGAGTATAATAAAAAATATATGTTTTATTTGTACTAGATAAATTGAATTAAACCTTTATCTCCAATTTTAACCATTGTCTTTTTGGGAAGAGCAAATGCATCATTTTGTTAATTTATACCGGGATTAATTATCCCTAAATTGTTATCAACACTGAGTGTGATATAAAAAATAATGTTTAAATGTTGGTATAAATAATCCTGGAATTAGTAATTTCTAAATAAAAAGTTATACCAAATATGGGATAAGATAATTTCATAATTTATTTCGAGATTATAATCCTTTCTCTCATTAACCAAACGACGACGACAATAACAACAACAACAACAACAATAAAAAACCTAGTGCAATCCTATACAGTAAGGTTTGGGGAAGGATTATCAACCAAACGACCCTTAAAATAACTTGTATACTTAACTTTTGGAAGAATAGGCTTTTGATATTAATATTTAATAATAAAACGAACAGAAGAAACTGACCTGTTGATGCTATCAGCATAACTAGCAACAGAGAAAATAACAAACTACACAATTTAGCCATCTTTTAATTTCTTCCAAACTAAGTTGTAGTTGTAGTTGTTGTTTATCAACTTAAAGATATACTATTTATAGGGTATGAACTCTCAATTCCTTTGGAAGAGTCAAACAACTTTAATAGGAAAATAATAATGACTAACAATAAACTATATGGTAATTAGGACTTTCGGGAAAAAATAAAAAGAAGTTACTAAATAATATTTAGTTACTCCTTGATTAATACTTAATGAAATGTATACTCTTATTTGGTATGAAATCCTCCTTTCCTTGAGGACGCCAAAAACCTTCCTAAAAAAGTCTAAGAACCACGTACTAGGCAATCTAGGCATTATAGGAAAAGAAGAAAAGAAGAAAAGAAGAAAAGAAGAATCTTTATTTGTGATTTTCACACCCCAAAAACCCCAAGCCTTGTGATTGGCACTCACAATTCCCATATCTGTCAATCACACATCAAATATTATTATTTATTAAAAAAAGATGTAGTAAACATTAATATTTATTAGAAAAAATTCTCTCAAACCAAAATTACGCAATAAGCTAAAGCTCCAAAATCGCTTTTGCTTTAAAAATCGCCTCCAACAGGCTCAAATTTAACCACACATCATCCAAAGAAGTAAACCCATGCTAAAGGAAGAAATCTCAATTAATAAAGCTTTGATCAATAAAGATTTTCCAAAAAGTCAATAAAAGTCAATCCGGACCAGCAAGATCGAAACCGAAACTAATATCAAATCCCGATGACCCATATGTATACGGTTAAAATCTGGGAAGGCCGATTTTAAGGTTTCCATGGCAGTTTTGAGCCTGGCCTCGATAGGATCGATGCACAACCCAAGGCTCGCTCTCGAGGCACTCTCCTCGGCATGGCATATCGAAGAATCGTTATGACACACCCCGTGGCAGCATGGAGATTCATGACCGTCATAAAAAGGCGGGAGACCCCCAAGGGCACGTGATGAGGACTGACTGGGTCTGCAAAGAATAGTACAAATCCAGATTTGAACCGTTTTATGGCTGTACCAATAGCATTTCCCATCACGATTAGACATGTACTATGTAAGGATCTCCCTCCTATATAAAGGGGACCCTTGTTATTTTATAGAAGGACTTAGATTATCACACAAAATATTGAATACAACACAACATTCTCTACTCTCTTTACTAACACTATTGCTCTTCACATTTATTGCTTATTCATTCATTGTTCTTCATTTGTTGCTCATTATTAACCGCAATAGGCCATCTTTAAGGTCCTCATTATCGTTGATCCTTCATCAATCGTTCACTGCTATTAGTCCGTCTACACCTCGAGGCCCTACTCTACCCAGCTCGAGGCCCTATCTTGCGGCCCTATTGGTTGTATTTCTTATTTTCTTTACTCACACTTAGCATATTTTGCCTAACAACTAGTATTGAGATAATTTAGAACCACAAAATTAAATATAATTCTGTCTGCCATTTTCAAGGTAGACAGTTTGGCGCCCACCGTGGGGCTAAAAATAATAGTGATTGTTTTGCTTATTTTCTGAAAACACAAGTTACTCTTCACGCTTTTCCTGTCCAAGGATCTTTTATTTTAGGTCAAAAAATGTATAACTCAACAAGCGCACACGAAAGAAATGGTGTTGGGATTCATGTAAAGAACAGACCAGAAGAACCTCAACACGTCATTCACATGTTCATTGGAGGAACCGACGTCTCACAGGGACCCATGCTCAAATAGGCCAGAGTGTCCATCGCAGCGGAAAGGCAAACTCGAAGCTGTATACCCGAGGACACCCTTATATTTAGAGAAAAAGATATTGAAGCCTTGTCCCAACCATATGATGATGCACTGGTAATCTCTTTTCTCTGGAATAATGTTCAAATTAAATGTGTGCTCGTGGATCCAGGTAGCTCACCCAACATAATCAGGTTAAAGGTGGTGGAGCAGCTCAGACTGCTCGACAAATTGCACCCACCCCTCAAATTATCCATGGATTCAACATGGCAAACGAGACAACGAAGGGGGAAGTCATCCTCCCAGTCACCAAGTCTAGTACAGTTCAAGACACCAAGTTTCATATCATCGAATATGACATGGGGTACAATGCTTTGCTTGGAAGATCGTGGATACACAACATGAGGGCAGTACCATCAACCTTACACCAAAGGATGACATTTTCAACAAAAGACGGTATAAAAATGGTGTAAGGAGAACAACATGCAGCAAAAGAGATGTTCACAGTAAACAACGTGGCACCCACATCGACTCCCCCCATCTAGGACGAGTTAGGAAATGAGACGACCCCCAAGGAAAATGTGGTCTATGAGCATTTGAACGAAGATAACAAAGAAGAATTCCTCACTCCTCAGGCCTTCATTGCCCCCGAGGAATCGGATGCAACAAAATCAACGGTTGAAGAACTTGAACAGGCCGTCTTAATCAAGCGTCTTCCAGATCGAAAGGTATACCTAGGAATAGTATTCACCCCCGAGCTCAGGAAAAAACTCATCCAATTTCTTGTTGAAAACATTGATTGGACATGACAGGGATCCCACAAGAAATAGCCACCCATCGACTAAGCGTCAATCCCAGGTTCAAACCAGTAAAGTGAAAAAGGAGGCCTCAATTCGAGGTAAAACACGCGTTCATCATAGACGAGGTAACAAAACTCCTTAAAATAGGATCGATTAGGGAGGTAAAATACCCTGAATGGTTGGCTAATGTAGTAGTGGTCCCCAAAAAAGGAAATAAATTAAGAATGTGCGTAGATTAGAAAGACTTGAATAAATCATGCCTCAAAGACTCTTTCCCGTTGCCCAACATCGATTGATTGATCGATTCTACGGACGGCCACGAAATCCTCACTTTTCTCGATGCCTATTCCGGGTATAACCAAATTCAAATGAACCCAGAAGACAAGGAAAGGACTTCATTCATCATGAAGTAAGGTACATACTACTATAACGTAATGCCCTTCGGATAAGAAAACGCAGGTGCTACGTACCAAAGCCTAGTTAATAAGATGTTCGAACATCAAATAGGCCAATCTATGGAAGTTTACATTGATGACATGCTAGTTAAGTCCTTGCACACAGAGGACTATTTGACTCATTTGCAGGAAACGTTCGATATCCTTAGAAGTTACAACATGAAGCTCAACCTCGAGAAATGTACCTTTGGAGTAGGATCGGGTAAATTTTTAGGCTTCATGGTGTCGAATAGGGGGATCGAGATTAACCCCGACAAAATCAAGGGCACTGAAAAAATCACAATGGTGAACAAGAAAGTCGTACAGGCGGCTGACCGGGTGGATAGCGGCGTTAGGTCGGTTCATCTCAAGGTCATCAGATCGGAGTCATATTTTTTTTCCTTGCTCAAAAAGAAGAACAACTTTGAATGGACTCCGGAATGCCAGCACACTTTAGAGGAGCTGAAGCGGTATGTCTCGAGCTCGTCTTTGCTCCACACCTAGAAAGAAGATGAAACGCTGTACTTATATCTGGCCGTCTTTGAGGTTGCGATAGGTGGTATGCTGGTTCAAGAAGAACAAGGTACGCAATTCCCTATTTATTACATAAGTCGGACCCAAGGAGATGTTGAAACCAGGTATCCCCACTAATAAAAATTAGCTCTTGCATTAGTAAGTGCATCTCATAAATTAAAACATTATATTCAATGCTATCGTATATATGTTTTAACAACGTACCCTCTTCGAAACATCTTGCACAAGCTTGAACTATCGGGCAGACTGGCCAAATGGGCCATCGAACTCGGAGGGAATGATATCGAGTATCAACCTCCGACGGCCTCCTCGTGCCCGAGGTAGAGAAAGAACTCTTGCTAGAGACGGGCACATCATCGGGGGTATGGACCCTATTCATCGACATTGCCTCAAACGTGAAAAGGTCTGGGCTCATCATCATTCTGAAACCACCTACGGGTGGCATGATTAGACAGTCTATAAAAACTCCAAAATTCACTAACAACGAGGCTAATTATGAGGCTATGATTGCAGGTCTTGAGCTGGCCAAGAGCCTAGGAGCAGAAGACATCAAAGTAAAATGCGACTCCCTCCTGGTAGTTAACCAAGTGAATGGGAGCTTCGAGGTTCAAAAAGACCGGATGCATAGATACTTAGACAAACTTCAAATCATATTGCATCGTTTTAAAGAATTGACTCTGGTCCACATTCCTCGAGATCAGAAAAGCAAGGCCGATACACTCATGAACCTGGGATTATTCGTCAAAGAAGATGACATACTCTCAGGGGATGTTGTACAGTTTTCCAAATCGGTGATCGAGGAAAGCCACGCCGAGATCAACTCGACTAGTCTAACATGGGATTGGAGGAATAAATCTATTGACTATTTGAAAAGTGGGAAGCTGACCATGGATTAGAAGGAATCGAGGGCCCTCCGAGCCAAAGCAGCTCGATTTTCATTCGATGATAATGGAACACTGTATAGAAGGACCTTCGATGGACCTCTAGCAGTATTCTTGTGACCGGGAGACACCGATTATTTGCTTTGAGAAATTCACGAGAGAACTTGTGGAAATATTTTTGGCTCTGATTCTTTAGTTCAAAAGGTGATCAGAGCAGGCTACTATTGAAACAACATGGAGAAGGACACCAAGTAATTCATTCGATGATGTGACAAATGCCAGTTAGCACCGATGATTCACCAACCAGGTGAAGAGTTTCATTCAGTCTTATCACCATGGGCGTTCATGAAATGGGGAATGGACATCGTTGGCCCCTTACTAACGGCACCGGGTAAAGCCAGATTTATACTATTTATGACTGACTATTTCTCGAAATGGGTGGAAGCACAGGCCTTCGAGAAGATAAGAGAAAAAGAAGTCATCAACTTCATCTGGGATCATATCATATGCCGATTTAGGATCCCTTCCTAGATTGCATGTGATAATGGGAAGCAGTTCATAGGCAGCAAGGTGACGGTATTCCTCGAAGATTATAAGATTAAGGGAATCCTGCCAACACCCTATCACCCATGTGCGAATGGATAGTTGATAAGTAGGATTTTAACGTGTTTTATGCCCCTACTTGCCTATGCTTTGAGTATAAATTGCTACAAAATAGTCCCAAAATGATCACAGGTTGTGCTTGGTTGCAAGTTTGAGCGACAAAGAGACAAAATGTCAAAGATCAGCTCAAAACGGAGTTAAACCTACTCAAGTATCAAAGACCAAGTGAAGTGAAGGAAATAGAGAACCTAGTGTCAACCGCACAAAAGTGCACATGACCGCACTAGGAGGTACAGAGATGGGCATATTCAGAACATTGAAAACGCGGCCGTGGTCAGATCCATGTGGCCTGCATTCGGCTTACACGGCCGCGCTACTTATTCATGCGGCCCGCGTCAAGATATTCAGAGAGATATCATTTTTGTCAACAATAAGCCACGCAGCCGCGATCTCATTCACGCAGTCCACGCCAGAGCATTCCGCGGCCGCGCTACACTTTTATGCGACCCGCACCATACAGTTCATAGAGATTAAAATTGAAGTCAAAGAGCCAGTGCGACCGCGGTCATGTTTGTGCGGCCCGCACTTAGCCCGCAGGGGTATTTTTGTCCAGTTTTTCCAGCCACTATAAATAGAATATTTTACCATTTTAAGGTCAAGTTTTATATTCAGAAATGCAGCTGTGCACTTGGGAACGAGATTGTAGCCATTTTTGGTACTTTTGCTCTTTATTAACGACAAATAGTTGTAGATTTCTCTTAGTAATTAATTAATATGTTTATCTCTTCATCTATTTCTTCAATTTTTGTATCTAGCATGAGTAGCTAAACCTATTAGCTAGGGTTGTGGCTTAATCCTAGTTTGGGTAATTGATGGGTGTTTCCATCTAGGGTTAGATTGATATTGGGTGTTTGTTATTTGGGTTGATTTTATGTTTTAATTATGGATTGGTGGTTGCAAACATTGATTCTAGATTTGTGGGTTTAACTCCTCTTGAGAAAGAGAGTCCATGACCCCAAAATTGACCCAACAAAGGATTCAGATGGACCCATGAGAAATGATAGTCCCAATTAACGGGTTAAATCTCGAGAGAGTAATCACCCTACTTGAACCCTAGTTGCTTGGTCTAATTGGCCTGCCCAATTGGTCTCGAGAGAGTCAATTGGGAAGAATCATTATCTCTACCGAGAGGTGTGAGAATGGGTACAATTGTGCAACGGTTATAGCATAAGCCCCAAATATATCAATCTATCCTTAGTAGCTTCTACCCGTTAATTAACCACCTAGGTGATGTCACGACCCTAGTGCCTTTCCTCTCATTAATTACAACTTAGCAATATTCTCGTAGCTTAATTTAGCCTTAATAATTAGTTTATAATAGTAGTGATAAAGTCAAAAACCAAAAATGTTTGAAGTGATATTAGAAGCACAACCACATCTCTAGACTAGACAGGTAATACAACTCCACTACTAGTTCCCTGTGGAAATTCAATCTCGAACCACTAATTTGGGTAAAAGATATTGCGACCCGCTCTTCCTACCTTGGTGTAGTGTCGAGTTGGCAGCGATCAACATGCTAAGTCCAAAAGCAAGACCATCATACAAAACTTGAAAAAGAGGTTAGAAAATGTGAAGGGAAAACGGAGAGAGGTATTTTTCGAAGTGCTATAGGTGTACCGAACAACTCCAAAGTTGAGCATAGGGGAAACACCGTTCTGTTTGGTATACAGGTCTGAGGCTCTGATACCAGCTGAGGTCAGAGAGCCAAGCGCTAGATTTCGGCATGCCACTGAGGAATCAAACAACATCGCCATGACTATAGCCCTTGAGATACTAGATGAAAATTGAGAGACCGCACTAGTCTGAATGGCCGCCCAAAAGGAGAGAATCGAGAGATATTATAACAAGAGAACAAACCACCGATACTTTAAGGTCGGTGATCTAGTCCTAAGGAAATTCACCCTCAACACTCAAAACCCAATTGAAGGGAAGCTAGGCCCGAGCTGGGAAGGACCGTACTGCATCCTCGGAATAGTGGGCAAGGGGTCCTACAAACTTGGCACCAAGGAAGGCGTACAACTCCCAAGCAATTGGAATATATCTATGCTCGAACGCTATTATTTCTAAGGTATAATCTCCTCCCTTTTTTCTCTATATGATTCACGCCGATTTCTTACAGGTGTTCAATGAAAGATGCCAAAGCACCCTTCGGCTTGAAAACCATGGATTTTAAAGCATGCATTGCACTCTTTTTCGCTTAGACCGGTTTTTATCCCGAACGGGTTTTACCGACAAGGTTTTTGACGAGGCAACATCCATATGCTACTCAAGGAGAACTCATCAAGTATTCAAGTCTCCTCTTCAGTCAACCTCAAATACTGGGGAGCATCACCCTAGGAGGTCGCCTCTTCAAAGAACTCAAACTATGCCAAGGAGGACCCCGATAGGAGAATGCTGTATTGGACCAAACGGTCTAATGAACCGTGTCCATGTAGAATAATTGGGCCTTCGAAGGAAAAAAACATCTACACATACATCAAATAATTAAGGAAGCCTCTTTGATTATCAAAATACTCAAAGAAATCCACTAATTTTTCATACGACGGCTCGAGGGCCAAAGGCAAACACTCAGGAACTATGATCGACAGTCAGCTCTTCGAACATCGAAAACTCGAATTCATAAGACCTCGATCAGGCAACTTCGAGCTCGTATGCCATTAGCGAGGCAGCACTAAATCTGTAAGACCTTAACAAGGCATGCCAAAACTCCTAAGACATTAAAAAGGCACAACCTCGATATTAAGGCCAGGGCTATATATCAAACTTGTAATACCCCTAAAAAGGCATATCCTCATTATAGATGCCGAGGTCATCTTACCAGGGAACTATAGACTATGATCGCATCAAATGGCTCCGGCCAAATTAACGCGACTCGAACTCGTCCAACTACTGCCATAGAACTAAAGGCCTCCAAATGCTTCGAAAACACTTCGAAAAGAACCGGTCAATCAGGCTACTCCCGACATAAGCAAAAGAGCTTTGATTATATCAGCTTCAAACAATGTCAAGGCTTCGAGACAATCGGCCTTCAGTAAAAAGCTTCGAAAAATTAGCCTTCAGTAAAAAGCTTCAAAAAATTAGCCTTCAAGAGAACCTCCCGAGGTATTCGATTGTTGTCGCATATCGATTTGTAATCTAGGTTCTTATTTGAGCCATCGAAGAGTCGAGCAAACACAAAACACGCCAAGTCATAATAAAAACTTCAGCCAAAATGGGGAAAACCATAGCCATATCAGTGGTCGCATTGACCTAATCTAAAAAGCGCCTAAGTGCCAATCCGTAAGAGCCTAAGGGCCAGCCTAAAGAGTCTAAGGGCCAACGCGTAAGAGCCTAAAAGGCATAAGGGCCGGTGCGTAAAAGCCTACGGGCCAGTCTAAGAAGACTCAGGGCTATCTTTACTTCGAGTTCGAGTGAATGGTCGCTGGATTATTAAGCCCAAGGGCTACCTGAGTTCTAGCCAGTTCTTACTTGGGGACTATTTATAAAGTCTCAGGGCTATCCTTACTTCAAGTTCGAGCGGATGCTTGCTTAACTATTAAGCCTGAGGGCTACCCAAGTTCAAACGAGTTCTCACTCAGGGACTATTCATAAAGTTTCAGGGCTATCCATACTTCGAGTTCGAGCGAACGGTCGAGCGACTATTAAGCTCAAGGGCTACCCGAGTTTGAGCCAGTTCTTATTTGGGGACTATTCATAAAGTCTCAGGGCTATCTTTACTACGAGCTCGAGCGAACGCTCGCTCAACTATTAAGCCCAAAGGCTACCCGAGTTTGAGCCAGTTCTATTCATAAAGCCTCAGGGCTATCCTTCTTTGAGTTCGAGTGATTGCTCACTCGACTATTAAGCCCAAGGGCTACCCAAATTTGAGCCAGTTCTAACTCGGGGACTATTCATAAAGTCTTAGGGCTATCTTTACTTTGATTTCGAGCGAACGGTCGCTTGACTATTAAGCCCGAGGACTGCCCGAGTTTGAATTCTCACTCGGGGACTATTCATAAAGTCTCAGCGCTATCCTTACTTCGAGTTCGAGCAAACTCTCGCTCGACTATTAAGCCCAAGGGCTACCCGAGTTTGAGCCAGTTCTCACTCGGGGACTATTTATAAAGCCTCAAGGCTATCCTTACTTTGAATTCGAGAAAGCACCCACTCAACTATTGAGCCCAAAGGCTGCCCAAGTTTAAGTAAGTCCTCGCTCGGGGATTATTTGTAAAAGCCTAAAGGCTATCCTTATTTTCAGATGACTAAACAAACACCCCCGGTAGCTAAGTCTAGAGATTAGTTCAGGAAAGCTCTCAATCTAGAACCATTACTGAGACCCGGCTCCCACCCAATTCGGACTCAAAAGTCCCGATGACCTAAGATCGCGTCAAATCAATCCAAGCTTAGTCAGAAAGATAACAAAGGGATTTAAGAAGCATCGTGTCCGTCAATTAATAAACTAAGAGTTTGTGGTGTTTCGGGTCCAGTATTCGGACTAATCGTTAGAGTCATACATTTGAATTCTTTGCAAATGAAGGCAGAATGGGGCTCAACACAAATCGGAGGCGAAATAAAGAAATTCTTATATTAGTGAAAGATGTTTACAAACCCCACGAGGGGCCCTTGCACAGAGATAAAAGAAGGCCTAATCCTCGGGCGAGTCACTTGGTAAAATAGAGTTCCCTCAAGAGCCGCACCTTCGATAGCTTGATCCTCAGCACCCTGGTCATCAATGGCTTCTTCCCCCTTGGGGACTTCTTCTTCTTAATCTACACCACTCTCTGAGCCACTAGTCGAATCATCATCAGAAGTAAGTGAGGCCGCCAAGTTTTCCTCTAAGGCCTTCACCTTCCCGATCTCAACAGACAAATCAGTGCCCCTGCATATACATCCTCGAGAGCATGTCTCCGAGATCCTAACTGGCCATGATTTAGGGCTCGGGCCAGTTCAAACTCGGCATCCTTAGAGGCCTTCTGGCCCGAGCATTTGCAGCAGTGACATCTTTTCATATGAGGACATGAGCACATCAGCATCGGACATGGCTGAGGATAGAGCGACGACCGATTCAACATGGAGATCTTTATACTTACCACTAGCCGCTATTGCCTCCTGAAGGCAGGGCTAGACTGCTGTCAACTTCCCCTAGAGAATATCTCTCAGAGGCCATCTCATCCTTATGCTGCTTAAATCTGAGAATTTCGGCACCCTTGGCTCTAAGCCCCTCCTCCATCAGGGCATCTTTCTTCTCCAGCTGCAAAAATCAACAAGAAGTGTTAATCGCTAAAGTCTGGAAAGCGTGAAAATAAAGACATACGAAGATCGTATTACCTGTTCAGAAAGATCGGTTCGCTCTTGATACATCATCTCCAAATGAGCCCGAAGATCGCAAAGTTCTTCCTCCTTCTTGGTAGAAAGAGTTCTGAACTCGTCAGCCTCTGATGAGAGCCTCCTGCACTCTTCATCATAGTGATCCAGCCCGGCTTGGGACTTAGCAAAGGCCTGATTATAAAGCACTATAACCTGAAAGCATAAAAGAAAAGAATTAGGAAGATGAGGATTGTAGCTTAGAGCATAGTCGATGAATGATTACCTGTTTGCGAAGCCTCTCGGCTTCCTAAAATATGAGCAAAGCTTTAGGATCGGGGCTTTCTCCGACCCCAGTGAGTAGTCCATTAAACAAGTCATTCCCGTTGAGGGATGCCCCCGCATCGGAAGTGTCTCTATTATTGGTATCTCGTATCCCCCTCCGAGGGCGTGTCAGACCCGGCGGAAAATCACCTACATCAAAAACTTTGGTTGGATCAATAGAGGCTTCCCCTTGCCTTTGGGGAACTTCAGAATTAAGCTCCCTTAACTCATACACCAAATTCCCCTCGGCTCGAGAAATGTTTCAACCACCAAACAGCTCACGAACATCATCTAACCCATCCTCGAGAGCCTGCTCGGCTCGAGATGGGACAACATCTGCAACATCCGATTTATTTGCCTTCTGATGAATAGCCATTGGCTCAGCAAGATCCGAAGTTCTCACGCTTCCTCCTTCCCCGGGAACTAGAGGGAAGTGTTCTTTCTCTCCGCCCTCAGCTGGGGGGCCCTCCACTGCTCCCGGAGTTAGGGCCACTAAATCGACCTCAGGCTTTTGAACTTTCGCTTTTTTTAGTTTCGAGGATTTATTTGTCGATTTTCTTTTTCTTTTCTTCTCTTTGGTGAGACTTGAGGCGTCCGCCTCCTTGGAGGAGCTCTCCCTCATCAGATGGGCATCTCCCAGGCCTTCATAAATGCAGAGGTAGTTACAAAAACTAAGAATGCGATTAAGGGGTACCTCCTGTAACGAGCTCAGGTACAGCAGAATGAAAGCCTCACTGTGGTTCTTTGCTTCCCATCGAGCCTTGGCCAAATCACGCCATATGCTCTTATTATACGGGTAGATTGTATCAAGCTGGCGAATCCAGCCCCCAAGATCCTTAACCGCGCCAAGGTACCACTCAACAATTACACCAACTAAATAAGTTAGTTAAGAAGGGAAAATGGTACAAAGAAATGAAAAAATGGTTAATCAACGTATTTACTTATGATTCATGTTCCATTTCTCGGGGAATGGCATTTTTCAGTAGCAATTAAATCCGAAGTCCTAACACAGACAAAGCAACTCAAAAACCCCTGTCATTGCTTTCACCAGTACAGGCGAAGAAAGCTTTCAGAGCCCGATGTTGAAGTTTAATCAGGCTGCCTCGATACAGTCAGGGGCTGTACATCCTAATCAGATGATCAAGGGTAAAAGGTACCCCTCGACCATGTTTTCAAAATGCCTAATCATGTAGATAACACACCAGAATGATGGATTTGACCAAGCGTCACCCTGTATTGTCCACAGAAATCAAGGATTACGGGGTCTATCAACGACAATGATGGTTCTACTGGACCCGAGGTCATAGAATATGTATATACACTAAGCAAACTAGGTTTGTGTGTCATTATATCTTCCTCCGAGAAGGCATCTCCACTTGCAGCGCCTCGCCCCAACGACAGTCAGTTTTAACCTTCCCAATGTCGGTGATCAGACTAATGTACCGGGACATGGGTACGCACCGCCCCAGCTTTGAAGAAGGCTTGTCACCTGAAAAATTAAAAAATGTCTTGTAGGTTCCGACATTGCATTCCGATTTTAAGGTTTCCATGGCAGTTTTGAGCTTGGCCTTTATTAGGATCGATACACAACTCAAGGCTCACTCTCGAGGCACTCGCCTTGGCATGGTATATCAAAGACTCATTATGACGCACCCCGAAGTAGCATGGAGATTGATGACCGTTATAAAAGGCGGGAAACCCCCAAGGGAATGTGATGAGGACTGATAGAGTATGCAAGGAATATTACAAATCCACATTTGAACCATTATACAACTGTGCTAATAGCATTTCCCCATCATGATTATACATGTAATATGTAAGGATCCCCCCTCTTATATAAAGGGGACCCTTGTTATTTTGTAGGGGGACTCGGTCAACAACATATTGAATACAATACAACATTCTAATCTCTCTTTACTAACACTGCTGCTCTTCACATTTATTGCTTATTCATTCATTTTTCTTCATTTATTGCTCATTATTAACCCCAATAGGCCATCTCTAAGGCCCTCATTATCATTGATTATTCATCAATCGTTCACTGCTATTAGTCCATCTAGACCCAACTCGAGGCCCTGTCTTGCGGCCATATTGGTTTGCATTTCTTATTTTCTTTACTCACAATAAGAATCTTTTTCCTAACAACTAGTATCGAGATAAATCACGTATTTTTAGAACCACAAAATCAAATATAATTATAGTTACCATTTTCAAGGTAAACACCATAACATGTTGAGTCCTATATAATTAGTTTCCAAATCCGGCTAAAAGTCGCTGATCAAATCCCCAAAATATACTCTCATAAGTTGTAGGAAAAAAAACACCAAATTTCACTTAAAAAATGTGAGGATCGTGAAAGATTTTTGCTATAAACCTGAAGGCTCATAGTACCAACTAGGAATACGTGTTAGAAATGTGTAAATTCTTCGCGGGGAGCTCGCGAGCCGTGGTTTGGACCCTTTTGGACTAAGCTACACCTTAAAAAGTCAAGAAACTTTGTTATCCAGAAAAGTGCAATTCTATGGTCGAGAATGAGATCGCATATCAAGTATACGGACCGCAGAGTGAGTCAGTGTGTTGGCCAAATTTGAATTCAACTATGTGGTCTACTATGCGAATGCATAATCAAAATGCAGACCGCATAGTCGTTGCATAATTTCCTAAGGATTTTGTGAAGGGCTGTTCTACAGTGCATTATGCGACCGCAGAACTTGAATACGGACCGCATTTCTGCTGCAAACCTAATCAGTACGCCCAGTTTTTGAAAGCATTTTTGCGGTACATTATACAGACTGCATTTCCACTTTGTGATCGCAAAGGCAACTGCAAATCTGACTCGGGCTCTTATTTTATAAATTTTAAAATCCGACCCCACCCCCTTTAAAGCACCACAACATGCTATTTTCTGTTATTTTTCACAATATAGAGAGAGGATGAGGGAGTTCTAGAGTGAGAAGGAGCAACATTCATCAAGCTCTCTCTGTTGCTAACTAAAGCTTCTAGGTCTTCATCCTAAATGGTAATTAACTGTACCCTCATCAATAATTTCAAGCATTTCTGATAAAGAAACTAATTAGCAAGAGGGTACATGGGATATAAGGTTAGAAATCTTGCATGCATAAGTAATAATGGGGTATGGGAAGATTGTGACTTTAAAAGATGGTAATTAGGGTAGAAAGTGATAAAATCTCTCACAAAAAGGAACCAAAAACCACAATGTACACCTAGTGCTTGACAATATGCTCAAATGAGCAAGAATCTTATTCGTATCTCTAATTCTTGACTAAATTCATGGCTCTCATAAAATAGATCGAAGTTGCTAGGAAATTTCGTAAATTTTTGTAAAGAACTAAGGAAGACTCCATTAAGGTATGTAACCCTTTTCTTTTTAGTATTGAATTCTTAGTGTTCAAATGGTTGGCTTGAAGTCTCCAATTGATTCTATTTGATTGGTTGCATTAATGTGTTGGGTAACGGACTCCCATTACACATTATTCTATATGTTTGTTTGGAATCATGATAATTGATAAGGTGACATGTCTTTCAAAGTGTTTGTTATTTTTTTAAGCATGTGCATGCCTTGTATGGTAGACCTTGACAAATGAATAGTGGAATTACATGAACAAATTGGCAAAGGGAAGGCTTGTGATGTGTTGATATATCTAAATGCCAAGGAAAAAATAAATGAAAAGAGGTATTGTGCCCGGTGTGGGAAAAGATGGGAGGAAATGGAAACTAAAGAGTAATTAAAAGAGGTTATGTCCCAAGTGAGATGGCTTAGCCGATCGGGCCGAGATCGGATGCCATGCCGTACACATAGTGGCAGTTAAATTGGGTTCCGGAACATTATTGTGAATATGGATATGTCTCACATGGGATGACTTAGGTGGTCGGGCCGAGACCGGACTCCATGTTAAAAACCCCACGGTGGTATTATATTTTAAAGGTACGATATTTGGCACTAAAGAATATTAACCTAAAGACCGGAAAGACTCAACCAAAAGTCATGTGAAACTTATTTGGTGCATCTCCTTAAATTTCTATGATGTAATTGTTGATGATGTAACTGCCTTCCATTGGTTCACTGTTCATTCTATTAACAATTGTGTTTTCCATATATACTAATACTATTCAACAGTGCTAAAGTCCCTTTTGCCGGGGGTGCTACATATTTGAATGGTTGTAGGTGGTTCCGTTGCTGATAGTTCCGATCACAGATAGTGGTGCACCCTTGTTCTCTTCATAGCTGTCTCGGTGAGCCCCCATTCCTCCCAGGGATCGCAAATAGTGGTGCACCCTTGTTGAGGTATGGCTGGAGCCTTGTTGCCGACTTCATCATTTTGGTCTCTTGTATCTTTAGAGGCTCCGTAGACATTTCTGTGGGTCATATATGGGTGTCGGGGTGGTCTTAGAATCATGTTGTATTTTGAAACTTCTCATTCTTGACTGTCAACTGTACGTACTTTTGGGAACTAAACTATGGCATGTAATAAGCTATAATTGTATGGAAATTTCGGAAGTCTAAACTATGGTTGAATGTTGTCTTATAAAATGAGACGTCCATGATTAAATTTACAACTCCTTTTATTCTTAAATTACCCTAAACAGAATCGGGGTCCGTAATTGTATCGAGTTGGGTAGGAAGTGTTTAGGTAAGGCTTGCTCGATTGGGTTTCCTCGGGCTCGCACCGATCGTGCTCCCTGAGGTCGGGGCGTGACAAAATTGGTATCAGATCCTAATGTTTTAAAGCGTCATAGGGTGTGTCGGAGTTGTGTCTAGTAGAGCTCTTCTTATCGGTGTGTTGTCGACCACATATATAAGTAGGGGGTTGCTCGGACATTTAGGAATCATACTCTTCATTGTGTTCCTTATCTTGCAATAGAGTGGTATGTGAGGTTGTTTTCCTCTAAATCATGCATTGCTCTACCTTTCAGTAAATGGCACCTAAGAAGAAAGCGCGATTTGGCCAGAAATCCAATACCCCCTCGAGAGTGGCTGATGAATCTTTACATGATTCTGCGAGGGAGGGCAACCGCCCTACCGTCACTTTTCCTGGTTCTTCCACTCCGGAGCAGACTACCCCAGTTCCTACACCTACAAAGGGTACCACCATCCCTCCCGCTGATATTCCTGATCCCCCTAGCCCCAGCTTCTGGTACCGGTATTTCGGATGGTTATCTTAGAGGAGCCATTCAGATGCTGACTTAGTTAGTGGCTTCCCAAGCGCAGAGGTCAAATAATGAAACAACCTTATTTAGCCCACAAGGGGATTCTTCCAGTTCCAGAGTAAACAGGTTCCTCCAATTGGACCCTCCGATGTTCACAGGCACTGACCCCAGAGCAGACCCTCAGGATTTCATTTATGAGATGTATAAGACCCTCCGAGTTATGCATGCTACCGAGACGGAGGGAGTGGAGTTGGCATCTTATCGTCTGAAAGGGTGGCATATTCCTGGTTCGAGATATGGGAGGACTCCCGTGAGGAGGGGAGCCCTCCGGTAAGATTGAGTGAGTTTACGAATGCCTTTATAGACTATTTCCTACCTCCCGACACGAAGGCAGCCCATGCTGCAGAGTTTGATACCCTTAAGAAAGGTAACAAAAGAGTGTGGGAATATCATATGGAGTTCGTGCGCTTGTCAAAGTATGCTGCTCATATGATGCCGACTATGGAGGCCAAGGTGCATTGATCCGTGCAGGGCCTTGGCCCCTTGGTTATTAATGAGGATGCCATAGCTACTCTAAATGCTGACATGAACTATGGAAGGATGGTAGCCTTTTCCCAAGCTACCGAGGATCAATAATTAAACCACAGAATGAAAAAAGAAGGAAATAACATGGCTCGATTAGCAGGCCAGCTTGGGGATTCATTTGGAGGTGAGGGATCAGCGATGCAGAGAGGATCATCAAGGTCATCCCAGTCTTATGCTTAGTCTTCAGCCAGTGCCCCACCATCAGGGCGCGGTCCGCAGCAGAAGAGTCGCTTTAGGCCCAGCCAGGACAGCAGGGGGTCCCATCATCAGGGCCGATCGGGAGGGAGACCCTAGTAGCAGTAGAGGCCCCATGCCGTAAATGTGGGAGAGTACATTCGGGAGTCTGCTACCTAGACATGCCAGTATGCTACAGATATGGGTTGAGAGGCCATATTCAGAGGGACTGTCGTGCATCCCGCCATGGAGCGGGAAGGGGTACAACTCAGACATCCAGTCCTTCAGCTGCCACAACTTCCGCACACCCTCCAGCTCGAGGCTCTCCTGCACCCACTAGGCGGGGTGCAGCTAGGGGTGGTGCATAAGGTTCTGGGGGACCCAGCCGATTTTATGCTATGAGTGGTCGTCAGAGTGTAGAGTCCTCTCTAGATGTTGTCACAGGTATATTGACTATTCAATCTGATGACGTATATGCTCCTATTGATCCCGGGTCTTCCTTGTCCTATGTTACTTCATATGTTGCTTGAAACTTTGGGATAGAACTGTAACAGCTTCACGAGCCGTTCTCTGTATCTACTCCAGTTAGCGAGTCTATTACAGCCGCATGAGTTTATAAGGCTTGTGTGGTCACAGTGCGTGGCTGGGATACCGTGGTTGATCTTATTGAATTGGGGATGATAGATTTTGATGTAATAATGGGAATGGATTGGCTTTATTCATTCTTTTCCAAACTTGATTACCGAACTAGGGTCATGAGACTCGAATTCCCTAACGAGCCAGCTACTGAGTGGGAAGGGAATAATGTCATACCAAAGGGTAGGTTTATTTCTTACCTTAAGGCCTTGAAGATGATCAGGAAAGGGTGCATTTACCATTTGGTCCGAGTTACGGACACTAGAACTGAGGTGCCTACCCTCGAATCTATGCCAATTGTGAATGAATTTCCCAATGTATTTCCGGACGAGCTCCTTGGGATCCCTCCACACAGGGAGATTGATTTTGGAATTGATGTGATGCCGGGAACTCAACCTATATTTATTCCACCTTATAGAATGGCACCGGCAGAACTAGAGGAGCTAAAAGAACAACTGAAGGATCTTTTAGAGAAGGGTTTCATTCAACCGAGTGTGTCACCATGGGGTGCTCTGGTTCTCTTTGTTAGAAAGAAGGATGGGTCGATGCGAATGTGTATTGACCACCGGCAGCTCAATAAGGCCACGATAAAAAATAAGTACCCATTGCCAAGGATAAATGACTTGTTTGATCAATTGCGAGGTGCTTCATATTTCTCAAAAAATTGACTTGCGATCTAGATATCACCAATTGAAGATAAGGGAGCGGGATGTACTAAAAACAGCTTTTAGAACTCGGTATGGGCACTTTGAATTTCTAGTGATGTTTTTTGGGTTAACAAATGCCCCGATAGCATTCATGGATCTTGTGAATTGGGTTTTTAAGACTTTTCTAAACCCATTTGTGATCGTGTTCATCGACGATATTCTAGTGTATTCTCGAAGTCAGGAGGACCATGCTGGCCATCTCAGGGCAGTTCTGCAGACTCTCCAGCAACATCAGCTGTATGCAAAGTCTTCAAAATGTGAATTTTGGCTTGAATCTATCGAATTTTTGGGTCACGTCATCTCCTAAGGAGGAATTATGGTTGTTCCTCAAAAGATTGCAGCAGTGAAGAATTGGCCCAGGTCTACCACTCCAACAAAGATTCACAGTTTCTTGGGCTTGGCTGGGTACTATAGACGATTTGTGGAGGGATTCTCTACTCTTGCCTCTCCCTTGAATAAATTGACCCAGAAAGCAGCTAAGTTCCAGTGGTCCGATGCTTGTGAAAAAGAGTTTCCAGGAATTGAAATCAAGATTGAATACTTTACCGGTATTAACCCTGCCAGAGGGTACAGAGGGATTTGTGGTGTATTGTGATGCTTCAAGGATCAGGCTTGGGTGTGTATTAATGCAGCATGGCAAGGTTATAGCCTACGCTTCTAGGAAACTCAAAAATCATGAAAAAACTATCCAAATTATGACTTAAAGCTGGCGGTAGTAGTGTTTGCGCTAAATATTTGGCGACACTATCTATATGGGGTCCACGTGGATGTATTCATGGACTAAAAGAGCCTTCAATATATTTTCAAGAAAAAGGAGCTGAATCTGAGGCATAGGAGGTGGCTTGAGTTATCAAGGACTACAACATTGATATTCTCTATCACCCGGGAAAGGCTAACGTTATGGCCTATGCTCTAAGCCGGAAATCTATGAGGACTTCAGCTTGTTTGAGTGAGGATCAGAGGCCGTTGGCCCGAGAGGTTCATCAATTGGCTAGTTTGGGAGTTTGTCTTGCGGACTCTAATGATGGAAGCTAGTGGTGCAAAACAGAGCTAATCGTCGCTTGCGGCAAAGGTGAAGGAAAAACAATTCAATGACCCATTGTTAGCTCATTTGAAAGAGGGGATTCATGAACACAAGACCACAGCTTTTTCCCTTGTCAGGGATGATGGTACCCTACGATGCTAAGGCACCCTATGTGTTCCAGATGTTGACTGTCTTCGGGAAAGAATCATGGCAGAATCTTACACTTCTAGGTATTCTCTGCACCCCGGTTCTACAAAAATGTATCATGATCTCAAGGAAGTCTATTTGTGGAATAACATGAAAAGGGATATGGCGGACTTTGTGGCTAGGTGTCTGAACTGTCAACAAGTGAAGGTCAAACATCAAAGGCCCGGAGGACTGGCTTAATACATAGAAATTCCAATGTGGAAATCGGAGATGATCAATATGTATTTTGTGGTAGGGTTGCCGTGTACTCCACGCAAGTCTGACTCAATTTGGGTGATTGTTGACCGATTCACAAAATGAGTGCACTTCTTGCCAGTCAAATCTACTGGCATGGTGGAACTGTATGCTCAGTTGTATATCAAGGAAATAGTCAAGTTGCATGGTACTCCGATCTCAATCATTTCAGATCAAGTGGCTCAGTTCACGACCAACTTTTGGAAGAATTTTCAGTAGGGTTTGGGCTGTAGGTAAATCCTAGCACATCTTTTCATCCTCAGACTGACGGGCAAGCAGAGCGGACTATTCAGATGCTTGAAGACATGTTGCGTGCTTGCACCCTTGATTTCAAAGGCAGCTGGGATGATCATTTTTTACTCATAGAGTTTGCATATAACAATAGCTTACATGCTAGTATCCAAATGGAACCATTTGAGGCATTGTATGGTAGAAGATGTAGGTCTCTTATTGGGTGATTGGAAGTTGGGAAGGCTAAATTGATAGGGCCAGACCTTGTGCACCAGGCCATGGAGAAGGTCAAGATTATTAAGGAAATATTGAAGACTGCTCAGAGTCACCAAAAGTATTATTCGGATGTTCGCAACATGGATTTGGAGTTCAAAGAAGACGATTGGGTATTCTTGAAGGTTCCCCCCATGAAGGGCATCATGCGGTTTGGGAAGAAAGGGAAATTGAGCCCAAGATACGTCGGACCATAAAAGATCATCCAGCGGATTGGTCAGGTGGCATACACGCTCGAGTTGCCACCCGAGATGTCATTGGTACACCCAATTTTTCTTGTGTCTATGTTGAAAAAGGTTGTGGGAGATCTATCCACTATCGTGTCAGTTGAAGCTATTGAGGTCAAGGAAGAGCTGTTCTATGAAGAAGTACCAGTTGCCATTCTTGACAGGCAAGTCCGAAAATTGAGGACTAAGGAAATTGCCTCCGTAAAGGTGTTATGGCGAAACCAGCAGGTCGAGGAAGCATCTTGTGAAGCCGAGGAAGAAATGAAAAGGAAGTACCCCCATTTGTTCGTATATCCATGTAATAGCTCTCCACCATTTGGTCCCTATGAAATCTGTATCCTTGTTTCAATCTATGTGAAAAAAACTATTCTATTTCATCTTGGTTATATGATTGCCTACATGGCCATGTTTAATATTATGAACGTCGTGTTGCGTCTATGGAACTATGTATTTGCAGTTAGGACATGTTTTTTTAGGGCTCTTTGATAGGTGGATAGGCTTAGATACAAAGGGAACTCTAGCAAATTTTTTAGAAATTTAGGGAGTTAGCCAAATCCGGAGCTATAGAAATATTCCATGATTGTGCAAAACTGAGAATTCATGAGGAACTGCTGGTAAAGGGAACCTTGACCCTCATTCGAGGAAGAATGATCCTAAGAGGGAGAGAATGTGAGGCTCGTGAAATATTTTTGCTATAAACCCGAAGGCTCATAGTGCCAACTAGGAATACGTGTTAGAAAAGTGTAAATTCTTTGCAGTGAGCTCGCGAGCCGCGGTTCGGACCCTTTTGGACTAACCTATGCATTAAAAAGTCAAGAAACTATGTTTTCCAGAAAAATGAAATTCTGCGATCGACAATCAGGTAAGCAGACTGCATTTCAATCGTAGAGTGAGTCAGTGTGTTGGCCAAATTTGAAGTCAACTATGCGATCGCATAATCAAAATGCGGACCGCATAGTCGTGCATAATTACCTAAGGATTTTGTGAAGGGCTGTTCTGCGGTGCATTATGCGACCGTAGAACGTGAATGCAGACCTTATTTCTGCCGCAAACCTAGTCAATACGTCCAGTTTTTGGGAGCATTTTTGCTGTCCATTCTGCGGACCGCATTTTCACTTTGCGATCGCAAATGCGACCGCAAATCTGACTCGGGCTCTTATTTTATAAATTTTAAAATCCGACCCCACCCCGTTAAAAATACCACAACATTCTATTTTCTATTATTTATCATAATATAGAGAGAGAGGGAGGGAGTTCTAGAGTGAGAAGGAGTGATATTCATCAAGCTCCCTCTAAATCCATGCCCAATTACTTGAAGGTTTCTAACTAAAGCTGCTAGGTCTTCATCCTAAATGGTAAGTAACTGTACCCTCATAAATAATTTTATGCATTTCTGATAAAGCAACTAATTAGAAAGAGGGTACATGGGATATAAGGTTAGAAATCTTGCATGCATAAGTAATAATGGGGTATGGGAGTAATAATGGGGTATGGGAAGATGTGACTTTAAAAGATGGTATTTAGGGTAGAAAGTAATAAAACCTCTCACAAAAGGAACCAAAAACCACAATGTACACCTAGTGCTTGACAATATGCTCAAATGGGCTAGACTCTTAGTCGTATCTCTAATTCTTGACTAAATTCATGGCTCTCATAAAATAGATCGAAGTTGCTAGGAAATTTCGGAAATTTTTGTAAAGAACTAAGGAAGACTCCATTAAGGTATGTGTGGCTACCCTTTTTCTTTTTATTATAGAATTCGTAGTGTTCAAATGGCTAGCTTGAAGTCTCCAATTGATTCTATTTGATTGGTTGCATTAATGTGTTGGGTAACGGACTCCCGTTTCGCATTGTTCTATGTGTTTGTTTGGAATCATGATAATTTATAAGGTGATCATGTCTTTCAAAGTGTTCGTTATTTTTTTAAGCATGTGCATGCCTTGTATGGTAACCCTAGACAAATGAATAGTTGAATTATATGAACAAATTGACAAAGGGAATACTTTTGATGTGTTGATATATCTAAATGCCAAGGAAAAAATAAATGAAAAGAGGTATTGTGCCCGGTGTGGGAAAAGATGGAAGGAAATGGAAACTAAAGAGTAATTAAAATAGGTTATCTCCCAAGTGAGATGGCTTAGCCGATTGGGCCGAGATCGGACGCCATGTTGTACACATGGTGGCATTTATATTGGGTTCCGGAACATTATTGTGAATATGGATATGTCTCACTTGGGATGGCTTAACCGGTCGGGGGAGACTGGACTCCGTGTTAAAAACCCCACGGTGGTATTATATTTTAAAGACACGGTATTTGGCACTAAACAATATTAACCGAAAGAACGGAAAGACTCAACCAAAAATCATGTGAAACCTATTTGGTGCTTCTCCTTGAATTTCTGTGATGTAATTGTTGATGATGTAACTGCCTTCCATTAGTTCATTGTTCATTCTATTAACAATTGTGTTTGCCATACATACTAGTACTATTCGACAGTACTGACGTCCCTTTTGCCGGAGGAGCTACATCTTTGAATGGATATAGGTGGTTCCGTTGCTGATAGTGTAGATCGCAGATAGTGGTGCACCATTTTTCTCTTCGTAGCTGTCTCGATGAGCCCCTATTCCTCCCAGGGCTTTGCAACTCTTCTTTGTGTATGTTATTACATTTTGAGGTATGGCCGGGGCCTTGTCGCCGGCATCATTATTTTGGTCTCTTGTATATTTAGAGGCTCTATAGACATTTCTGTGTGTCATATATGGTTGTCGGGGTGGTCTTCGAATCATGTTGTATTTTGAAACTTTTCGTTCTAGACTGTCAACTGTACGCACTTTTGGGAACTAAACTATGGCATGTACTAAGCTATAACTGTATGCAAATTTTGGAAATCTAAACTATGGTTGAATGTTGTGTTATAAATGAGACGTCCATGATTAAATGTACAACCCGCCGGGTCCCGTAATTGTATCAAGTTGGGTAGGAAGTGTTCAGATAAGGCTTGCTCGATCGGGTTTCCTCGGTCGTGTACCGGTCACGCTCCCCGAGGTCGGGGTGTGACAAAAAGTTATATTTAAGATCCATGTTTCTCCTTGAAAAATCATCCCTCTCTAAGTCAAGCATTCAAAATATGAGAGAATGGGCAAAAACCCTCAAATCCTCTCTTAAATGCACTACCCATAGGTACCCTTTGCGAACGCAGCCAAGCCTCGCGTTGAGGAAGCACAATTTTACCTTAGTGAAAAATCCCCCCTCGCGATCATCAAAGCATCGACTGGAAAACCTACATGAATGCGATTATCACCACGCGAATGTGATGCACCACTGCCTCCAGTCTTTCACAAATGCGGCCTCCCATATCCAAATGGAAGGCTGAGCTCCAGCTCCCTACTCCGGCACCCCATGTCGCGCTGAACAATAGCCTCCTGAGCTCTAAATACTCTCCGCGACCGCAAGAGCTACTCTACGATTGCAATGAACAAACTGACACTACCAACAATCACAAAATGGCTCAAAAATGATCCGAAACTCACCCGAGCACTTCAAGATCTTATCCAATCATACCCACAAGTATATATATCTAATTCAAACGTATACAAGGTATCAAAAACTGAAAGTAACATCAAAACCAAGAATCGATGACCACAATACTTCTCTTAACTTCATACATTCCAACTTCGTCATGCGCATCCGAATCACACTTAGACATTCAGATCAAAAAAACTTTACATGCAAGTTTCAATAAATTAGATGAACATATCCAAAGTTTAAAAACCACAAATCCATGTATGATAACACCAAAGGATCATAACTGAACCTTGAGAGGTGCAGCGGACACAAAACTCCTGAATGCTTGTGCGAACCGACGTCTGTTCTTACATTTTTTGATTCATAAAAATTGGGGTGACTAAGGCTTCCAACTAATAACACCAGAATTAAATTTCATACATATTCACAACTATAATAGAGTCATAATTCCCCCTTCCCAAATATAACAAAACTCTAGTCTACAAGTCTCTAAGAGTACCAAAAGGTTAAGTATATACACAACTTGGTGAGGATAGAGCCCCACCACACCCAAAACATTAGGACATGTGCTTCACTACCTATGGATTTCGAACAACTACTACAAAGGAATGGAGTGCAACGACCAAAGAGCTGGAGCAACATCCCACTGGGGAGTGATGTCACTAGGTCTATCTGTACCCGTGGGTATGAACACAATGCCCAAAAGATTAGGGGGTCAGTATAGAAAATGTATTGAGTATGTAAAATGAAGAAAGCATGTAAAATTAGTGACATAACATAAGAGACATGAGTACTTACTTTCAACCTGAATACCGATCACAAGCCACCAGGGGCATAATCTATGGAAACTATAAACCATGAATTATGAATGCATGCAAAGTTTTGTAAAAAAAAAAAACTCATTGCGGCAAAGCATTAATTATAATATTTATATTTTCACTTCTTCAGCCTCTCCTTCGGGCATGCTTCAATTGCATCACTCCCTACTCGGCATCATAGAGGACTTGGTCGTACCTAGTCTCACAAAACTCGGTGTACCCGACCTTAGAAGGACTCGGTAATGATTCCTATCACATCACTCCATACCTGGTATCGTAGAAAACTCGGTCTAACCCGACCACTCAAGGGCTCAGTAATCTCATAGTATACATCATCGTACCCGATCGCAAATTTTCTCGGTAACATCTCGTATCATGTCTCATCGTACCCAACTAATGAGTGATGCATAATAGGTGTTGTACTAGACCAACAATAGTGCAGCTCAATAATTTAAAACTGATACATATACATACTAGTTCAATGCATAATAAATTTCAAGAGATCCTAAGTTTAGACTTAGAAAGCATCATACGTTTCGACCTTAGATACAAACCGGGAACATTTTAGACTTTTAATGGAATGCTACCTGCAAGAATGTACAAGAACAGAACAACGTCATTGGAAAAAACTCAAAATAACCCAATTCTTGCAATACATGAATTTATAGAGGAAAGAGAGAGACTGACACATAATCATGCCAAGAAACAAAGTTTCCTTACATACCTTGTTTTAGAACTTGATATGATTGAATGGTGGTTATTCTGCTTCCAACAAATCTCCAAAATCAATATAACTAGACAATAAATATTACAAGGATGCTCCAAAAGATACTTCACACTAAATCCTACTACTTCTACTTCAGTTTAGTCTACTTAAAAACATCAAAGGAGGTTTAAGAGAATTTTTGGGTGATACTCCTAGAATGAAATAGAAAGGCCTTACTGACCTTTTTATTCTATTTCAAGTAAAATGGGTCACCATGGCCGGTTACAACATAGGGTGGGACAAATGGCATAAGCTTGGTGAAACGTGTAATCCCCTTTGCCTTCACATACATCGCCGGTCAATTGGCCGTGCTAAAACCAAACTCACAAATCTTAAATTTTTTTGTGCGAGGTATAACAACATTCACCCTTTGGAATATTCATCTTCGAATGTTGAATCATAGTCATTCCTTGCAACCTTTATATAGTCATTTTGAATTGTACTTGCTACAACCGTCTCATTATTGCCTTTCGTATTTTGGAATAAATGGGGGTATTTTAGATTTCATGTCTCCGTCAGTTTCCCAGGTCATTTCTTCTTTATTGCAATTCCACTAAAGTAATTTAACTCAAGCTACATCTTTGTTCCGCTGTCTATGCACTTGACGATCTAGGATAGCCATTGGAATTTCTTCGTAGGTGTTTACCATAAAAATGGTAACAACAATTAAATTTGTAAATGGGATTCTAAAAATATGTAATATATTTTTATGCTAGTTATTAGAGTAGATGGGGCTAAGAATATGAAGTTTAACGATAAAATACAAGCTAAAACGTGGTAGTAATCAAACCAAGGGGCTTGCTGCCCTGGCTTCAGACTGGTCGATGGAGGACCCCGAGGCCAATATCTAGGCTCGACCTCGAGCTATCAGGGGTAGTCGGGAATGGGCGATAGTTAGAATATAATCAAGCAAGTCTATTTATGTCCAATACCAAGTGATAAATGAAGAACAAGTAAGAAAATAATAAATGCCAAGGGTAGCCTCGAACAAGTAAGTTAGAGAAAAAGAGAGAGAAAGATATTATTCATCTTAGGGAGAATAGTTGGAGCTCTTCTTTCAGAGTGTTAATGAATCCCTTTTTATAAGAGGGGGAGCCAAAACTTAGTATAAGATACGTTAAGTGATAAAGAAGATGGGATGAGATAGCTAACTAGCTTTATGACATATGTGTGGGCCGATGTCGAGCTACTCTAATGGATTTAATTGACCCTGGATGCATTCTTCGGGATCTTCCCGCATTTGTTGGAGTTTCGGCCAATGTTACCCTTGGCTGGGCATTGTCAGATCTTGAGGGAAGTGGCTAGTTTGAGGTTCGGGGTCTTCGGGGTTAACTTCTGAAGCAATTTGTCAATGAGAAATTGCCCCCCCCCGATCTCACCATGCACAGATAGTCTCCGAATTTCTTAGAGGGAAGCAATAAGAAATGATTCTGACACCCCACTCTGCGTGCTCCTATAATGACATCGCTGATGGCACCATCCTTTTTTACATGTACCGAGGCGTTTCACTCTTTCGCTTCTTCAGGATCATCCGAAGTGTCGTGAATCATCGTTCTTCGAGGTCATATCATTGCCGTCGATTCATCTTTTATGGACGCATTGATTATGCCTGCTGTTATGCATTTCGATGGCGGTACTGGTGCCGTCGGTTACTTTGCCCTCCCCTATAAATAGGGATTTTTGTAATTAGTTTTTCATCCAAGCTTCCTCTAATACCTAATTTTTCCTCCTTTCTTTTCATTTTCAGTCTTTGGCGTCTCGTCATGTTTGAGGAGCACGGCCTCAATATCTCATGTCATGTGTTCCATGGCCCAACTCTCGACCCTTCTTCGATTGGACGAAGTTGTGCTGTTGTGATGCTATTGCTGTTGTGGTTGTTGTTGTTGTTGCTGTTGTTGTTGTCTCCGTTTACTTGGGGTGATGAATTAGAGGGACGATTTCCTCCAACCTGAGGAGATAATTGGATTATGCACCGCTGCTCAAGAGGGGGCTCGGATTATACACCGATGCTCACCCTCCTTCCTTGGCTTGGTATGTTATACCCTCTTTGGATTCCTGGGAAGTATGGCTGCAGTCTCTACTGCCTATTGCCTCCCGGACCGAGGCAACTTCTAAAGAAGTGGCTTCAAAATGGTAGTACTGGCGGAGTTCGTACTAGCCAAAATTTTCACCCAACCACTTCTTGTCTTCTTCTGGCCTCTCCTTCGTCATTTTGCTCTTCTCCCCCGCCTTATTCTTCTATATCCTTCCCTTTGAAGATTCCATTCCGGTAGGATTAGGACGAGGTCCCTGAGGTGATTGGACTTGGAAGATATTATCTTTGAGGTCATACGCCTGAGGGGATGCTGGCGGAGATGCCATATTTTGGGAATAAGCTAGATTCTTAGGCTCTTATTGTAAGCATATCCTTGAACTTCTTTATTTCTATGTAAGGATCCCCTTTAGGGCTTTTGTAATCTTAAGTAAGGACCCTCCGAGGGTCGTTGTAAGAGAACATTTTATGAATACGAAGATATTTCCTTGATTCCTCCCTTTGATACTTTCTATATTTCTTTATGTTTACGAGAACTCTAAATACACAATCCTATTTTGGGGTCTATAATAATGACCACGGATGCAAGTATTCCTTCTGTACTTTAGTTGATAGAAACAGCTTCATGCGGGACCTTTTGTGGTTCCTCGGACTGAACCCGAATAAGGCTAATAACATCGGGTTTCCGGGACCATGACTTCGCGTGGAAGTGTGGATAATGTATTCGGGCCTCATAGTAACCTTCGAGAAGAAATTTTCCCTGGGACCCATGGATGGGGGATGCCGGTGATTTTTTGAAAGCAGACTCTGAACGGAGGCTCGCTCGTACTCGGACCATCCTGGAGAACACCAGGAGCCTGTTTTGTATGGGTGTTTTTCAAAAATGTTTACTTCTTCATAGACTTGTTTCCCTCGGCGGAGACCTTCGATGTTGCGTGCCAGTCTTGTGTTGGTGAAGGTATTTTTGGCCTTATGGAGCACCATCTTTCTATGATGGATGTCTTCGTGGCTGAGTATTGCCTCAAGGCCGGAGGTGGTGCTATTGGTCGGCGTCTTCAGTCGCCCTTGAATCATTGATGTTCTTCCAATTTACGACATAAGGTTGTTTCCACCCTTCCAGAGGGGAAGGAGTTGTAGGCTTCCGAGCCAGGAGACGATGGCGATAGATGGGACACGCACTCGTAGGGTGATGGAGCTTTTGGTGAGGCTAAATGAGTTTGTGTCTCCGACAAGAGAGCATCGTCTGAGCCTGTTGTTCATGAAGTTTTTGATCCCGGAGTGGTGGTTCCTCCGAATGATCGTCATTCAACCAAGGTCGGTCCCTCTCAAAGCCGAGGGGCTGGGCCCGTATAAATGTGCTTCGGCCTTCATGGAAGTCCGCCGGCTTCACTTTGCGCGAGCCTCGGCACAGCTCTTTCGCATCTCGTGTTTTCCCTTCTGCAGGATTTTGATAGGCTCAGGTTTGTGCTGTTTCTCCATAGGGCTAGGCCTCGGAGAGCTCTGGATGAGGGTGAGTCCCTTAGGTTCCTTGGCGTGGGGAAGGATGTTGAGTTGATGTATTGGCGATATGGAGTGAACATGTGCTTGAGCTACGTCAGCTATTCGGTGGGGCAGGCGACCTTTCATAGTAAGCATTTCACTTTTTTAACCTTTTAGGTTAGGCTTTTTCCTACTTTTTAGTTTGCAGAAAAAGGACGAAGGCTTAAGAGTACCTTAGGGGCGAAGTCGACCAAGTTAGGAATGCTTGTGGTGAACTGAGGGCTTAGGTTCAGGTTCAAGCTTTGGCTCGAGTGGATACGATCGCAAAGCTGGAGTCTGATCTCTCGAAGGCTTGGGTCGAAATAATTGATGTTTGGACTGAATCAACGTTGGGTCAGACCAAGGCTGATGATGAAATGTTGATCCAGTTGAAGGATGTCGCCAATGTCTAAACTAAATTAGAGCGGGTCATCAATTGTGAGAAAAGGATCGAGGGATACATTCGTTGTGGATCCTAAGGAGAGATGCATGAAGGGATCAACGCTAGAGGTTTTGTCCTCCTTGAAGACTTTGAGCGAAGCTAGGGCTGGTAGGCCGTAACCTTCTTGAGCGGGGCGTCGATTTTGCCATTGCATATTTGCTATTCGTAGAGCATGTTTGTAGATGGAGACCACACTTTTTGCGCTTGTGATGAGGAAATAAATTTAATGCTTTGTCTCCTTTGGATCTCTTTCTACATTAATTTCGACAGGGAGGCTGGTTTCGGTGTCCGACGGGAGCCCGGTGGATCCGAAGCTCACTTAGATAGGCTCGGAGGCTTTCAAAAAAGATTTGACAGGCTTAGGTTTGAGCTATTTCTCCATAGGGCTAGCCCTCGGAGAGCTCTGGATGAGGGTGAGTCCCTTAGGTTCCTTGGCGTGGGGAAGGATGTTGAGTTGATGTATTGGCGATATGGAGTGCACATGACCTTGAGCTACAACAGCTATTCGGTGGGGCAGGCGACCTTTCATAGTAAGTATTTTGCTTTTTTAACCTTTTAGGTTAGGATTTTGCCTACTCTTTAGTTTGCAGAAAAAAGGTCGAAGGCTTAAGAGTACCTTAGGGGCGAAGCCGACCAAGTTAGGAATGCTTGTGTTGAACTGAGGGCTTAGGTTCAGGTTCAAGCTTTGGCTCGAGTGGATACGATCGCGAAGCTGGAGTCTGATCTCTCGAAGGCCTTGGTCGGAATAATCGTTGTTTCGACTGAAGTAGCGTTGGGTCGGACCAAGGCTGATGATGATATGGTAATCCAGTAGGACGTCGCCGATGTCTACACTAAATTAGAGCGGGTCATCAATTGTAAGTAAAAGATCGAGGGATACATTCATTGTGGATCCTAAGGAGAGATGCATGAAGGGATCAACGCTAGAGGTTTTGTCCTCCTTGAAGAGTTTGAGCGAAGCTGGGGCTGGTAGGCTGTAACCTTCTAGAGCAGAGCGTCGATTTTGCCATTTCATATTTGATGTTCGCAGAGCATGTTTGTAGATGGAGACCGCACTTTTTGCGCTTGTGATAAGGAAAGATATTTGAAGATTTGTCTCCTTTGTATCTCTTTCTGCATTGCTTTCGACAGGGAGGCTGGTTTCGGTGTCCGGCGGGAGCCCGGTGGATCTGAAGCTCACTTAGATAGGCTTGGAGGCTTTCAAAAAAGATTTGATAGGCTCAGGTTTGAGCTGTTTCTCCGTAGGCTAGGCCTCAGAGAGCTCTGGATGAGGGTGAGTCCCTTAGGTTCCTTGGCGTGGGGAATGATGTTAAGTTGATGTACTGGCAATATGGAGTGCACATGAGCTTGAGCTACGAAAACTATTCGGTGGGGCAGGCGACCTTTCATAGTAAGCATTTCGCTTTTTTAACCTTTTAGGTTAGGCTTTTGCCTACTCTTTAGTTTGCAGAAAAAGGACGAAGGTTTAAGAGTACCTTAGGGGCGAAGCCGACCAAGTTAGGAATGCTTGTGGTGAACTGAGGGCTTAGGTTCAGGTTCAAGCTTTGGCTCGAGTGGATATGATCGCAAAGCTGGAGTCTGATCTCTCGAAGGCCTGGGTTGGAATAATCGATGTTTGGACTGAAGCAGCGTTGGGTCGTACCAAGGCTGATGATGAAATGGTGATCCAGTTGAAGGGCGTCGCCGATGTCTAAACTAAATTAGAGCGGGTCATCAATTGTGAGAAGATGATCGAGGGATACATTCGTTGTGGATCCTAAGGAGAGATGCATGAAGGGATCAATGCTAGAGGTTTTTTCCTCCTTGAAGAGTTTGAGCGAAGCTGGGGCTGGTAGGTCATAACCTTTTGGAGCGGACGTCAATTTTGCTGTTTCATATTTGCTGTTCGCAGAGCATGTTTGTAGATGGAGACCGCACTTTTTGCGCTTGTGATAAGGAAAGAAATTTGAAGCTTTATCTCCTTTGTATCTCTTTCTGCATTGCTTTCGACAGGGAGGCTGGTTTCGGTGTCTGGCGGGATCCCGGTGGATCCGAAGCTCACTTAGATAGGCTCGGAGGCTTTCAAAAAAGATTTGATGCAACTAGGCATCAGGGGTTTGTGCTTTTCCCAACTGTTTAGGCCTAGTCTCCGAGTCGGGTGTTGACTCGTGCTTACCTAGCTTACAATCTCCCATGCCTGCATGGGAGGATGATGACTATTCTTATCCCCTGCACTTGGGCATTTGTGTTCCAACTATGTTGGGTTCAGTCTCTGAGTCGCGTTGCGACTCGATCTTTAGTTGACCCTCAAATTTTTTCATGTCTGCATAGATGGGAGATGATAGCTCTTGCTCTTCGGGTCGAAGTGATCTTTTAAGTACGTGGCCCAGAGGGTCATTTGGCTAGCGATAATGGCACTTAGGTCATGCGCTTAGGCATGTACAGTTAACTATTTTGGATTTGGTCTTCGAATAGGGTTACGACTCGAGCTCATTTTAATCCTTAAGTTTTCAATTTTTGAGCTGGCGATAGTGGCTCTTACACTGTTTGGTCGTTGAGACCTTCTAGTGTGTGGCCCAGAGCCTCGTTTGGCTGGTGACAATGGCTCTTACGCTTTTTCCTGTAGGATTTTGTATGCTTTGTTTTCCTCTCATTAAGGTATTTTTGAAATGATTTTGCCTGACCCGTTGTCGGTTCTGGAAGAACCTCGATTTCAAGTTGTTAGCGGCGATGTTCGAGCACCTCGTAAGGTTCTTACCTCATAGGCTGAGTAGCTCGAAGGCTTGTGATTTGCAGATGACATGGTCGAAGCTCGTTTGCTTGTTTGAGGGAAGCCTATTTTAACTAGTTCTTCTCGAAGTATTTTCAAAGTAATGACCTACAACTTTGTTAGCACCAATCGGGCGTCCCCGAGTAGCGTTAATGTGGCTGGTGCAGCCATTTTTCACCATAGTCATATGTGTTTGGCTGGAGCCATTTTTTGATCCTGGGTGATAGTTTAGGCGTCTACACCGAGGGTATGCCCTTTTGGGATCCTTACAAATGCGATGTATAGCCTAAACTTCGGGATCAAGTTTTATGCCTGTAGAAAGGTCTTACAAAATTTTCATGCCTGTTGAGGTGTTATAGTTTGTCATGCCTGTTAAGGTCTTACAGTTTGTCATGCCTGTTGAGGTCTTACAGTTTTTGTTGCTATGTAGAATAGATCTGGTTATACCGAGTCTTCCCGCTCGGGGTCTTACAACCCTAGTTTTCTAGTGTACGTCAATTGGCGATAGTCTCTGAGTCATCGAGTTGGCTTAGGCTCAAAGTCTGTCATTCGTCAGCTCGGAGTTACCTTGTTGGGGCTTTATGAGCCCGAAGTTCCAACTTTGGGTCATGCGGGTGCCAAATTGTTGACTCTAAGTCTCCAAATATTTTGGGACGCATTTGGTGGAGGGATCCCTATCGAGAGTACGCTAAAATTCCCCTTTCTTTTTTGGAGTGAGATGTGCTTTTGGTGACTGATACTTTTCGATCTATTGATGCAGCTGTGTTGCTATGTTGCATAGATATTTTCTAGACCGATCTTGCTCACTTGGGGTCTTATGGCCTCGGATTTTCAAGCGCGTGGCGATTGGCGACAATCCCCGAATATCTAAGGTCCCAATGTTGGTGATGCTGGGCGATTTTCGTGTTGCCTTACCTGAAGGCTTTGTTGTTTTGGAGTTTTGACCCGGAGGTAATCTGAGCGGCGAATTGTTGGCGTTAGTCTTGAGTGTTCGGGATGTTTTTGGTGAGAAAATTGTAATCATACTTTGTAAAGGTGTGTTTTACAAAAGATATTCTTTTATTTCCTTGTACAATAGCACACGTATTTGCCAACGAGAGCTTAACTATACGGAAATAGTGCTTTTTTACCGCTCGGCCTGGTACATTGCTTCCCTACAGGGACCCCGTTTGGTGTTTCAAAAAACCTTTTCGAGCGGATAGCTTTCTGGGAGAATGCCCCTCTTTGTTCAAAAAGTTGCTTGCAAGAGGAGCCTTGAGTATTTGTAGAGTTTTCTTTAGGCAGCTTGTAGACGTTGCCTAGTTAAAATCCTTGCCGGTAAAACCCTTCATTTGGGAAAAAAGCTCGGTCGAAGTAAAAGAGTGCAACGGGTGCATTTTTAGAGCCTTGAGGTCTTCAGGTAGTGCCAATGCTATGACATCTCCGGTCGGGTGCCTGCACGAGGGTTAGTTCTAAATTCAAAACAAAAAGGGAGAAAGTCGTACCTTGAAGTGAGATGTGCTGGCGATGCCTCGGAATTGCCTTGTTGTAATTTCCTAAGGCGAAGGCGCGGTACGGACTTCCGCTTTGTTTTGTCAAGTTCAATCGAGGGTGAGACCCGATTTTCCCTTTTGGCTTATTCGGGGGCGGAGGCAGGAACGTTGGTACTACGTCGTGTAACTCGAACATTTCCCTTGTCGCGTGCTGTTCCCCTTAGATGGTTTTGATCCCGTCCTTTGTTGGAAATTTTATCATCTGGTGAAGGGTGGATGATACTGCTCTCATCAAGTGTATCCATGGCCACCCGTATAAGGCGTTATACCTCATGTCTCCCTCGATGACATAGAATTTGTTGTCTTGTGTCATGCCCGCTATGGTGATCGGGAGGATGATTTCTCCTTTCATTGTTTTGCTTTCCATGTTGAATCTGTTGAGGACCCAAGTGGTGGGCACGATTTGGTCGAGCAATCTGATCTGTTCTATTACCCTCGACCAGACAATATTGGCCGAGCTACCTGGATCCACGAGTACACATTTTATCTAAAAAGAATTTACAAAAAGGGAATTACCAGGGCGTCGTTGTGGGGGTTGAGATTAGGTCTCAGTGTTTTCTTCACTGAACCTAAGGGCGTCTTCGGAGATATACCCCTAAGTCCGCTTTTCTCTAGTGATGGATATTTTTGTTCTTCTCATTACGTGTTCCTGTAGGGGCATCGGTGCCCCCCATGATCATATGGATGACGTGTTGTGGCTCATTTGGCTCGTTCTTCTTGGTTGCCTCCCTTTCTTGGAATTGATTTTTGGCTCGATTACTAAGAAACTCTCGGACATGCCCTTTGTTAAGTAGCTGTGCTACCTCCTCCCGTAGTTGATGACAATCCTTAGTCCTGTGGCTGTGCGTGTAGTGAAACTCGCATACTAAGTTGTTTTTCTTTTCAAAGAATCTTACTATATTAGTTTGGGCCATTTGACGTCTTTGATCTTACTGATACCGAACACGATGTCTGACACATCGACGTTGAAGTTGTATTTTGGCAGGTAGGGTGCACCTATTGGTACTATGTTTTGATCGATCCTAGATCTATTGATGAGCCCTCGAGGGTCTTGTCCTCAATCTACCTTCTGATCATTGCAGGGCAGTTTGCGTCTCGGGGAGTTCCTCCTATCCTCAAGGTATGGTTGATACTTTTCTTTGTTTGGCTTTGGTTCCTTTGCTAGGATCCTGTTTGGGTAGTGGTCATCCTTGATTCTAATCTTCGACTGGTACCGGTTGTGGACGTCTGACCAGGTCACGGCCGGATACTCGATCAGGTTCTGTTTCAACTATTTTGAAGCCACCGAGCTTCATTCGTTCAGTCCTTGGGTGAAGGCCTGTACTGTCGAGTCATCAGAGACTGGCGGTAGCTCCATCTGTTCCATCTGAAAGAGGGACACGAATTACTGCAGCATTTCGTTCTCTCTCTATTTGACTTTGAAGACGTTAGACTTCCTTGTTTCTACCTTAATGGCTCCAGCATGCGCCTTTACGAAGGAATCTATTAGTATTGCAAATGAATCTATGGAATTAGGAGCCAAGTTGTGATACCACATCATGGCTCCATTCTAGAGTGTTTCCCCGAATTTTTTCAGTAATACAGACTCGATCTCATCATTCTTTATATCGTTGCCTTTTATTGCGCATGTGTAGGCAGTAACGTGTTTATTAGGGTTAGTGGTACCATTATATTAGTGTGTTCCGGCATTCTGAACTTCTTTAGAATGGGCTTCAGGGCCGCTTCCTCGGGGAACGACCTTTGTATGAAATTCTTTGATCCACAGCCTTGAGGACCGGGGGTGCACCCAGGATCTGATCGACCCTAGAGTTGTAGTTCTCGACCATCTTATTGTTGGCTTCTATAATTTTCTCACCCAATTCGATCCTTGTGGTGAGGTCCTCAAGCATCTTTATTATGGCAGGGTCGGCTACCGATCCATTATTGCCTGATCTCTCAGGTACTCTTTCGGCGGGGGGAGCTATTTTCGGCACCGCTGTACTTGGAGTCTTCGGATGGCTTTGCAACTGAGCGATGGCATTTTGTTGTGCCTGCAACATTTCATAAATAACATGATGACTAACTTCCTGTTCTTCCCGGGTTGGGGTTCTTTAGGTTTCCTGTCGGTCGCTATGCCATATGCTCCTGTCGATGTGTGAGGTTTCGTTGACCTGTTGTGCGTCCTATGAATCCGCGTCTGCTGGAATAGGCCCAGATGCATTATCGGTATTCTGTAGTGGAGCATCGACATCAGGAATAGCCACACCATTTTCCTCATGGTTTTCGAGGTTGTCATTTTCGACTATATTTACCGAGCCAGACATTTTGACCTGAAATCAAAGATCTTCGAGAAAGAAAAAACGTGAAAGACAACTTGCATTTTTGTAATGAAACTAGCTAGAAAATAATCACTCTTATTTTTAGCCCCACGGTGGGTGCCAAACTGTTTACTGTAAAAATGGTAACAACAATTAAATTTGTAAATGGGATTCTAAAAATACCTGATCTATTTTTATGCTAGTTATTAGAGTAGATGGTGATAACAATATAAAGTTTAACGATAAAAAACAAGCTAAAATGGGGTATTAATCAAACTGAGGGGCTTGCTGCCCTGGCTTCGGACTGGTCTCGAGGCCAATATCTGGACTTGATCTCGAGCTATCGGGGGTAGTCGGGAATGGGGCGACAGTTAGAATATAATTATTCAAGGCTCTTTATGGCCAATACCAAGCAATAAATGAAGAACAAGTAAGAAAATAATAAACGCCAAGGGTAGCCTCGAAC
>MU724869.1:0-20148 GCA_026770625.1 Nicotiana glauca
GATTCTGATTTCTAGCTAGTCTCTTCACATTTCATAGTTTCAGTTGAGTTTTGGGTTTGGTGAAGTAATTTGGTGTTGTTTCAAGTGAAATTGGTGTTAGTTGAGCTAGTTTGGTCGATCTTCTAGTTTGGACTGGTGTTCTCACATATACTGGATTCATTTTGGGGTTTCAAGGAGTTTGTTTGAGTTTGTTCAACTGTGTGTTGGTCTGATTGGTTGATTCTGCTCGAGTTTGAGACATTTTTGAGTTCTGAGTTTTTACTGGACTGTCTGTGATTGCCTGTGATTGTTGCTAATCCTTCTTCTACTCCTTTTTGAACTTCAAATCCAGGTACACACTCTCGATCTCCAGTGAATGTGGAACTTTGGCCCAAATGTATGAATGATGTGGAAAACTCGAATGACAAGGAATTGCTACCTGCTTATTTGAGTTTTGTTAAGAGTTGTTGTAGTTTTTAATATTCAAAGTAAAGTTTTTATGTATAATTAGGACTGCTAATTAGTGGACTGTTAAAATAATTGGACGTGTTACTGAAATGTGAAAGATCTGTAGCTTAATTTGTTTAAGTGTATGTGATTAACGTGATAAAGAATCTCAGTAGGCCTTCCCATACATGTAGTTGTTTGTTGTGTATAGTTTTAACTGAGGATCAATCCTCTGCAGTTCCACATAGTTAATACCTGCTGGGTTTAGAATTTGTTTCAATTTAAAACAAAAGAAGAAGTAGAAACGTTTGGATTTAGGTTGATTTTGGAATCTAGTTTATCTTCAAACTGAAGCTGTGGCGTTGCAACAAGTCCCGTCCTCGTTAATGTGCATATTAGTAATTATGGGTTAGTAGTTCAAAGCAATTGCTTATTTGAATCATGCATCATCAAGTAGTTTGGCCTGAATCAGTTAACCATTGTCTCATTAGTTCAAGTGTATGAGTATTATTTCTCCTTGATTACTAGTTGTTGGATACATTTAGAGTAATTTGAAATAAGTGCAGCCAATTGGTTTTACTTGTTATTGGGCTTTAAGGGACAGGGCTGCCGAGCCCAGTTTTCTGAGGCGTTTTGCTTTAGTTGGAAAAAACTCTTGGTCTATCCAGCCCAGGGAATCGACCCCATGACCTCTTCCATGAGGTCTGACCAATTTAGTTGGCCTGGGCCACACGGTTTGGACTGTTTGGGGCCTGAAACTAAAATGGGAACTGGGCTTTTCATAAGCCTGGTTCATTGGCCCAGCAGTCTCGAAATAAATTCATAAGGTTTGGCCATGTCAAATGAAATAATTGTTTAGGATTTTCTTTTATTTTTAGAGACAAATAAATAGAAAAATCATAGTCACTTTAGGATTGACCTTTAAATAAAAAATGATAAGACGAGCCTCGTCGAATAAAATATGCAAATTGCGCGGCCCTCTTTAAATACTTATATTAAAATACTTAGAATTCGGGACATGCCATTTAGCGAATTTTCATGGCCCCCCGCAAAGTTAATAACACGTTAGTCGCTTTAGGCGCGTTCTTTAATAATTTTACCTTCCTAAATTCGGGTGTGCATTTCATGCGACCCAAATTCAAATCCCAAAACGTTGAATAAAATGTGTCGAGGATCCAGGTACATTTCATGTGACGTGATCCAAAAATATATTTTAAACGACGTTCAATTTCTTAAAAATTTAAATAAAAGTGGTTTAAAAGTAAAATTGGCACATAGGCTCTTCATGTAATAAAATCAAATAAATAAGCTAAACACGACAGTTGAGCGACCGTGCTAGAACCACGGAACCCGGGAATGCCTAACACCTTCTTCCGGGTTAGCAGAATTCCTTACTCAGATTTCTGGTTCGCGGACTGTTAACAGAGTCATATTTTCCTCGGTTCGGGATTCAACCGGTGACTTGGGACACCATTAATCTCCCAAGTGGTGACTCTGAAATCTTAATAATAAATCTCGTTCCGATTGTCCTTTAAGTGGAAAAACTCCTTTACGCCCTTGCGGGTGTAGTGAAAAAGGAGGTGTGACAACAATGACCCTAAGAACAAATCCGTGCGGGCTAGGCCCAAAGCGGACAATATTCACATAGTGTTGGGCGAGTCGTTACAAGTAGATAACCACTAGCATTCTAAGACTAAATCCTAACTGACTAGCCTCACTCTGGTGCGCCATAGAAATATTTATAACTACCTCCTAACCTACAACCTTAATGCTCAACCTACACAACTCCTTGCCAAGGGTCATATCCTCAATAATATGCAGTCCCGTCATGTCCTGCCTGATCACCTTTCCCCAATACTTCTTAGGCCGCCCTCTACCTCTCCTTGTACCCACCAAAGCCACCCGCGCATACCTCCTCACCGGAGTATTAGTGCTTCTACTCTGAACGTGCCTGAACCATCAGAGCCTTGCTTCCACATCTTGTCATCCATGGGGGCCACGCCCACCTTCTCCCGAATATCTTCATTCCTAATCTTATCCATCTTAGTATGTTTGCACATCCACCTCAACATCCTCATATCTACTATTTTCATCTTCTGAATATGTGAGTTCTTAGCTGGCCAACACTCCGTCCTGTACAACATTGCCGGCCTAACCATTGCTCTATAAAACTTACCTTAGTATCGGTGGTACTTTCTTGCCACACAGGACTCTCGATGCTAACATCCACTTCATCCACCTCACCCCTATACGGTGTGAGACACCCTTGTCGATCTCCCCATTGCCCTGAATAACTGACCCAAGGTACTTGAATCTACCCCTCTTGGGTATGACTTGGGAGTCAAGTCTCACGTCCAATCCCGCTTTCGTTGGCTCGACGCTGAACTTGCACTCTAGGTATTCCTTCTTAGTCCTGCTCAACTTGAAACCCTTAGACTCAGGAGCATGTCTCCAAACCTCCAGCCTCTCGTTGACACCGCATCGAGTCTCATAATCAAAACTATGTCGTCAACAAATAACATACACCATGGCACCTCCCCTTGAATATGGTGTGTCAGTGCATCCATCACTAGGGCAAATAGGAATGGGTTGAGCGCAGACCCTTGGTGCAACCTCATAACAACCGAAAAATGCTTTGAGTCACCTCCCACTGTCCTAACCCGAGTCTTTGCTCCATCATACATGTCTTTAAAAGCAACTCCATATAAAAGCTAAAATATGTTGGTACAACTAATTATTCTTACAACAAGTAGAAGGAAAAAAACTATGTTGGTAATGGCGTAATGGCCGATGACGATACAAAAATAAAAAAGCACCGTCGATTTGATGTTACTGTTAGCATAACGGAGATGTAGAAATATTAAGTATTTAACATGCGTTGATGGTTTAATGGGCGGGTGTATACACCCCGTGCGGTCAAGTTTTTGCCAATATAGAAATATAATGGGTATGTTGGTGTTGTTATAGTTAATTAAGGAATATATTATATAAAATCCCCAATAAAATATAAATTTATAATTTTGGCAATAAGACAAATTACTTACAACAAATTTTAATAGATTTTAACTAAAATCCCCGGATCATGTAAAAACAATTTATGCTATGGGTAATTTTTAGTGTAAAAATCCTTTACACTGGTATACCTATGAAAATAAATTAAACTATAGTGAAAATGTTAAAATGCATATGATTATGTCGAGGAAAATACTCTATTTATTTAGTATAAATTCTTATAAACTTTATATAGTTGGTCATTTTTAAGCGTGATCAGCAACATTAGATACAAGAAGGAATAGAAATTTAATAGATGAGGTAGCAAATAAGGTGATGAAATAAAAAAAATAATATACAATATTTTAAAAATCGAAGAAAAATAGGATCTTTTTCAATGAGTATAGTTGAAATTAATTGAAAACATATAGATAAGTCAATATACAAAATTTGAGGAAGATTGGAGGTGATTTGGATTGGTTTTGTATCAAAATTCGTAATTAAATTGAGTTCAAAAAATTCTTCTACGATACATGTATCCAACATGTATTACGCATGTATCTCGTACATAGGTACACATGGATATACATGTGATACACAATTGATATATATATGAAATATATGTAATACATAATACACGGTGTGATACACATATCAATTTTTTTCATGTTCAATTTTTACTTTGAACTTTCAATTCAAACCACCTCAAAACTTCACCAAATCGTTCCAAAAATGAGATTCAATCTCCTTAAGATGTACCCAATCTATTCTAATAACACCCTCTAAAAAAGCAAAATTTTGACCTTTTCTTGTTCCAAATAGCTAATTGGTCAATATTAGTAATATTTGGCTAATATTAGTAATATTTTATAAATTGATCAATTTTTTGTAATGGACTACTTATAAATGGACATAGCTGATAGATTTTTGATTAATCGAATTGAGTTTGGGTGACCATAACTTAAAGCAAAAATATGATACTTTTTGGGTTATATTTAACTTTTGACTCTCGCTTGTCCCATAAATAGAATTTTAAGGTAAAGATTAAAAATGTTGTCCACAGGGCAAGATGAAAATACCTGTTAAACTTGAAGTGTTGTTTATGGGTAATCGGGGACAAAAAAAATAAAAACCATCCACTTTAAGGGCTATTTATGTACTTCATCATAATTCAAATTGCAATGGGATAAAATTCACAAATAGAACGTTTTAGTTTTTGTAATTGAAAAATAGCGACTATCCTGAAGTTCCAAAATACACAAGTAGAATTTTAATATTATTATCATGGCATTAATTTGAAGCTCTATGACATTGATTATTTTTAAATTATAGAAATAAAAAATGGCTAGCTCGGACTATTACTATGTTGGCCATGTTTGATCCATTTAGGTCATATGGACTTAAACTCATTTTGAACGGATGCCCAACGTAACGGGAAAATGATATCGTATGGTCGCTCTTAGTTAAAATATGTAGATTTTTTGTATATATACATTTTATATGTTATATACAAAAGTTATACAAATTTTATATATTTTTCGACTACCAAATATAAATAATTTTTGATATGGGTTAAAAGTAAACAAGCCCAATGTAGTATCTCAAGGAAAAATTTACCTATCTATACTATAATAGAAACTTTTTTTTTATTAATTTTCTTTAGGTTCATTAAAAATTACATTCTTTATTTATATTTACTACTTATATACAAAACCTTAATAAAGAGAGTATTCCTTAAAATTAGGATGTAAGTGATATAGCCCCCCTCCCCCCTCCCCCCCCACACACACACGTCTCCCTGTCACGATCCCAATCCCGATCGTGATGGCGCCCAACACCATTGTTAGGCAAGCCCGACCAATTAACATTCACAACTCAATCACACATCTTATTTCCAATTTATAGCATTAAATTAACAGTTTAACAACTCTATTAACCAATAATTTAGATAGAGACAATATGAATCACTGTCATAGCCAACATCTCCTAAAGACCTGGGGTCATGAGTCTAGAGCCTCTAAGATAACAAAAAAAAAATCCTCAGTAATGCTGATGCTAAAAAATGCAGAAATAATAAAGGGATAGGGGAGGAGTCGGGTCCTGCGAACGTCAAGCAGCTACCTCGACAACTCCTGAGAAGCTCTGATAACACCAAATAGCTCAACTATGCTCCTGTGACACTTTAATCTGCACACATGGTGCAGGGAGCAAAGTGAGTACTTCCAACTCAGTGGTATATAAGAGTAAATAATAACTGAGCGGTAAGAAAACACGTAAAACACTACATCATGCTATATAGGATAGTAAGACCCTTGAGAAAACAGTAATTCCATGAAAATCCCTTAGAAAATATCTGGCTCAGTTAAAAACCTCTTTTGAAAATATCCTTTTCCCAACAGTCAAGCAATTGAATGCATAATCAGATAGTGCAAATCCCCACATAAGTCAGCGCCTCGGGCACAACACTCCATTACAAATAACATTAGGGTATCTGGTAACAGTGCAAGAAATAGCATGGATGCCAATGATATGAGAGTGCTGAATGTCATGCCATGTAGCACAAACAGGAACCAATGCATGAATGCAATGCAATGCACATGAGCGCGGCGGCGTACAGCCCGATCCATTTGGGTACCCGCGCTCACTGTGGGGGTTCAGACTCCGGAGGGGCTCCTACAGCCCAAACACAATATCAATATCACACTGTTGCGGCGCGCAGCCCGATCCATCCTCAATCCAGAAATACACACATAACACTGCTGCGGTGCGCAGCCCGATCCATGCTCAGTCCAGAAATGCACATAAGCCCCTTGGGCAATAATAAAATAGTAGTTCTCAGCTCAAAACGTCAGTATAATATCATTTAATTTTTTTAAATCTTAGAAAGATGGCTGAGTTTGCAAAATAATATTTAAAACCTTTGGACCGAGATCAAATAACATGTAAAGTAATCCAAAAACAGTGATATCAATCCCTAAAGGATTCAATTAATCGGCACGAAGCCCAAAACATGGCAATCAGCCCAAATCATGATAGCATCAAATAGGTTTCAGTCAATCACGCAGTAAAATCAACAACCGGGACGGACTAAGTCACAATCCCCAACGGTGCTCTACCCCACGCTCATACCTGGCATGCAAGTCACTACAATACAGCACTATGATGTGCAAATCCGGGGTTTCAAACCCTCGGGATATCATTTACAAGTATTACTCACCTCGAACCGGTGGAATCTCTAGCTTGCGATGCCTTTGACCCATCAATCGGCCTCCACGTGCGTCGAATCTAACCAAAATTAGAGCGAGTACATTACAATATGCCAAGGGAACAATACCCAATCGAAAACAATCGAGAAATAGCGAAAATCTCGAAACTAGCAAAACCCGAGCCCCGTACCCACTTCTCGAAATCCAGAAAATTTTACATCAATACGATCCTTATCTCGCCACAAGTTCATACATATCAAATACACAAGAATCGGAGTCCATTTGACCCCTCAAATCATCAATACAAACTCTCTTAAGTTTCAAGCCCTAACCCCCATTTTTAACCATTAACTCCTTGAATTTCAGTGTTTAATCCATGATTTTACACTATATAAACATAATCTTAGTCCATAGTTCATACCTGATGAAACCTCTTCGAATTCTCTCCAAAATCGCCCAAGAATTGCCTAAGCCGAAGTCCAAAATATTTTTCTTCTCTTTCAAAATCGTGAACCACTGTTTACTTAACCCAGGTCGATTTTTGCTTATGCGGTCAAATAACTGCACCTGCGGTTACCGCACCTGCGGTTACCGCACACGCGACCAACTGACTGCTTATGCGATCTGACTTAAAATCCACCGGACCACTTTTGCGGTCAAGAACCGCTTCTGCGGTCGCCGCATTTGCGGATCCACGTCCGCTTTTGCAGAAAACTCTGGTCCCTCAAGGACCGCTTTTGCGACCAATACGCCGCATCTGCGGAGCCACTTATGCGGTCCCTTTTCCGCAGATGCGGAAACAACAGAACCAGCAATACAAATCTGAAGCCAAACTCAAAACTTCTCGTTTTTAACACCCGATCTCACACCGAGGCCGCCGGGACCTCAACCAAAAGCATAGACATGATCTAATACCCTATCCAAACTTGCTCGAATCATCAAAACACTATCGTTAATATCAAAATCCTCAATTTTCATCAAATCAAAGCCTAAGTTTCTTAAAAACTCCCGAATTGCACATTCGATCAAAAACCCGACCTAAACACCTCTGAATGACCTGAAACTTTGCACACATATCCAAAATCACCTAACGGAACTACTGCAACTCTCGGAATTCCATTCCGACCCTCGGATCAAAATCTCACCTATCAACCGGATATCGCCAAAATGCTCACTTCGCCAATTCAAGCCTAATTCTACATCGGGCCTCCAAAATCAATTCCGATCGCACTCCTAAGTCACAAATCATCCCCCGAAGCTAACCGAATCACCGGAAATCACATCTGAGCCCTATAACCCATAAGTCAACGTCCGGTTGACTTTTCCAACTTAAATGTTCCTTAAAGAGACTAAGTGTCTCATTCCTTATCAAAACCAATCCAAATCAACTCTAACTCACCACATAACGATCACGAAATATGAAGAAGCATAAAATGGGGGAAACGGAGCAGTAACACATGAGACGACGGGTCGGGTCGTCACATCCTCCCCAACTTAAACAAACGCTCGTCCTCGAGCCTACCCAGAGTTGTGCTAGAAGCCAACCAATAGTTAAATGACCTTAACAAGCATGTACCCGGGGTGATCCCACGTCACCCTAACTCACATAGGTCCGATAATACAACTCCGCTGAAATTTCACAGTCCATCTAGTCCATAAACCGTAGAACCACGTTGCACTTTCCGAAATCATACTCAAAATTAGAACCTCACGTCAATATTCAAAATAAACTCGAACCAGCTGTAATAAACCATGCCTGCAACCTCAGGTGAAATCATGCAATATACCACACAATCCAACACTCAAAACGATAGTCACTATTAATAGTAGTTGCCCCCAATACTCAATTACCGATAGGAACCTCTTATTAGCTAAAGTCTTATTCCATCACTTTCATATACTGCCAACGATAAATAAAACACGCGATAAACCGTAACCATTCCTCAGGTCACCCATACATGAAGCCACTTCATTATTGAATGCCATAACATATTTCCGGGCCAAGCCTTGATATAAACCCTCTAATCAGCTGAAATCACATCTGTTCGCATTCATTAATGACTCCAACGATCACCTCGAATTCAATGCACACTCTGGTGATATGACACCTCATCACAGGCCTAAGCCCCAACATGCATAATCCACGCACCAATGATGGGCGGTTTGAACATACTTAAATCATGACAATGACTCCAATGAAAGAGCTGTAACTCAAACTCCTCAGTACCATCACAACACAAGGCTGAGACCCTGTCTCACATCATAGAAATAGAGTACCTGAATCCTCCTCGAAAGGTCATAACTTCACGTGGCCTCTCCACAACGCGCGATCCTATCCGAACACTGTTACACATGAAGCACCTCAAGTCACCATGCTCAAAATAGATAGCCACGCATAGATTGATGTCTGAAACTAAGCAATCCATCACACCCACGGTGAAGCAAGTAATATACACCATTCAATCCTGAAAGGACACAACCGATGCGCCATTCGCCTAGCAACACCCAATACGGGCTTTCCTCAGAAACTAGGAAGCAAGACATACCAAGTAACATATGGAAAACTATTCTCAACATCACACTATTGTGGCGTGCAACCCGATCCAGATAACATACCCGTGGCGGCGTGCCACCCGATCCACACAATTATCTCACATAGGGAGATGCATATTGAGCCAAATTTGCTCATTATAACCAAATACCGAGCATCGATCGTAAGCATACTGAGTGCATAATGATATCTACTTATAGCGTTGTAAGCTACAAAACTCAAACACAACTGAGGTCCTTCCCCTTCAACTTCCACTACGAATCTCGATAGCACCGCACTATATGTGCCCACAGTCCGAAAATCATAACGCCTCACAGCACCGAAAAAGCAACTCATAGATCTCCCCAGATCACTAGCAAGCTCAATAACGATAGATTCAACATATCCCTCAACAATACATATCGGGGCCAACCAATCCAACTCAAGATAAACACGTATCCCATAAGTTTACTAACAAACTCATTACCAAGAGCCTGAAGCTGCTTCGTCCACTACTATAGCTCATTCCGGAGCCGTACGATATGGTGCCCAGCACCAAATAAATACTGAAATCCACAGACTCGCCCGGCGGCATGCCCGGCCATAAGGAACGCATCCGTAAAAATCCTTCAATACCGGAACTGAATCAATGGTAGAAACCTCTATACTGACATTCGTCACAAAGACCCAATTAAGGAAAGCAATCCTTCCCAGCCGTCCGCTGATCCTTGGAATACCAACCACTCTGCTATAACATAATCTGATGCACCTCGCCACACAACCGGTGGCATTTTCCGACATAGCCCATAGCACAATAGTCTAGAATAACCCACATCACGACAACCAGTCTACAACTCAACATCATATACAAAATCTAACATACCAACAAAGAAGGAAACACTCGGGCCTCCAATCCCAATAGCCGCTAACGGTACCAATACACACTATCCACAACCACTACATAGCCTGAACATGAGAACTCCCAGTCTCCAGCTCCACATAGCACACAAATTACTATGCCTGATCCCAAATTCTGCAGTATAAATACATATTACACCTCGAGTACCCAGTCATTCTTCGAAGATATTCAAAAATTCTCCTGTGCCATCAAACACACTCAGATATTAACAATCGATCTATCAAGAAAAATGCCGCAACACTACCGAATGGCCATCAACTTAATCACGTTGCCCTTTTTCTAAAACATATACCCTCGTCAAATCACTATGATTAGCAACACCATTTCCTTAGTCATATGAGGATCACTCACCCTAATCATCTGAAGATCGATTCTTAAATCACTTGCAGCTGCCCATGCTGCTTAAGAATTTAATGACTTTCCATTCCGAACTTAACCGAGCCTTACACACACAAATCTCAATCCTCCACAACATATTGCATATACCATGCCACACTAGGATAACATGAGGACTTTTATCTCCCTTCTGCGCCGCAGACATCGACGCACTCAACTAGTCAAGAACTTTCATTGACCCCGTTTAGAAGAAAAATCATTACACCCTCCATGATTCGCATACCCAGAAGAATTATACTCATCTTCAAACCATGGTAAAACCCAACAAGGACATCTCTGCCAACTCCATTTGTACAAGCTAAACTGTCAGGACTGAATCCTTCTATCTAAACCGAGCTGAGCAAGCCGCCAAAACTCAAGAGCATTGTTGCAAATTGCCTGTAAAATCCCATTACTTCGAACACATACAAGGAATTAATCATACCCTTACCATAACGATTCGGTCTATTATCAAGCTATTCCGTCTATCAAATTTCTCTTTTTATTCATCATCAACTTGATATTCATCCTTGCTGTAGCATCACAATGCCTCAATCCAGGCCTACCACACGAGACTCGAACATAAGACTACACTGTCTAAGACCCATAGGCCACCGAATACTCTCTCAATGCTTCCCAGAAATACCACGTTCCAGAATACTTTACTTGAAGAACTTCCTGCGAATCGGAATTCGTTACTATTACTTCCCAGATACTGATACATGGAATCCCATAATTAGCATAGAATACCACAAGTATTGATCTCTTCCTAATGGAAACACAGTCTCTAGCACCATACACCACCTTAGACACCTTATTATTGCATGCAAAATCTCAAACACAATAAAACCATTCTCGGGAGTCATTCACTCTTACACAACTGTAAATTATCTGACTTAATGAACAGAACCACTCGTGCCTTATTAGCACTCTGACACCGTAGGATATGATCTCACTCCAATACAAATGAACATCTTCCTTCTCTATACACTGAGCATTCTTTATCAACAACAGCTCAAGACATCCTATTATTTCCTCACATCTACGAAGCACCATATAACCTTTATCAAAATTTTGCTTCACTCGTGCCATCCTCGACTCATTTTCCGCAACCAGGACTGATCCGCCAGCATACCTCGAGACAAAAATAACATAGCACATAACCGTGCGATCAGCTAATCAACAACAACCTCCCCAACTTGGCCCGAAGCCATATATCAGGACACACTCAATAGCCCATAATACTTTTACTCTAATGATGCCACAATACCATAGTGAGATTAAACTCGAATCATTTACAAGTTTGTGAAAACACAGATCATCTAGTATTGTAATCCTCTGCAATTCTCGCATTCATCCCCACATCAGTTGAGTCCACTCTCTAAAGTGACCCAAATTTTCAAATTACAATACGTACCTTTCAATTACACATGAGATCTTCTAACAATATACATAAGAATCGTACCCCTTAAGAACACTCCGCAGGAGATAACCCACCTGCTTTGCCTCAATTTAGTATTTCAGCACACCTTCCACCGTCATACATATAACACAACCATTTAGTCTTCCTGAGTCTGAACTCATACCGCCACACGTAATTTACTTCACTTCCCAACTAGGAGATACGAAAATATTTTTCACGTGCCCATAACTCGGGGCTACACAACAGATCACAATAGGAAACGAATCACTTAACAGCTCATCTATCATTCAACAGACTCCTTTGTCACTACTAGGATCACATAGATACATCTCGCAGTACCAACATACTCATCACATGGGTATCCAACCGCCATTCCGGCAAATAAGGACAACACTGAACATATAAGTTCAAAACACTTGCTCACACAATCAGCACCTCGGTGCTCAAGCCATAGGCAAAGATCCGGCCTCAAGTCCTCTAGACTGGCACGATATACTCATGAAGATCACATCTCGCCCCTTGATCGGGGAATCACAAGCCATCAAGGCACATACGATACTGAGCGCTCACGTATGCATACAGACGTGTGGAAGGAATTTCAAAAGTTATATCTCAAGCTAAATAAAGTACGCACGATAAGAATTCCAAGAAAGTGAAGTTTTCCTAAAGGTTCTACAGCCTCTCGAGGATAAATACAGACGTCTCTGTACCGATCCGCGAGACTCTACTAACCGGCTAATGACTCATGAGGCCTAGTAACATAGGCTCTAATACCAACTTGTCACGACCCCAATCCCGGTCGTGATGGCGCCCAACACCATTGCTAGGCAACCCCAACCAATTAACACTCACAACCCAATCACACATCTCATTTCCAATTTATAGCATTAAATTAACAGTTTAACAAGTCTATTAACCAATAATTTAGATAGAGACAATATGAATCACTGTCATAGCCAACATCTCCCAAAGACCTGGGGTCATGAGTCTAGAACCTCTAAGATAACAAAAAAAATAAATCATCAGTAATGCTGATGTTCAAAAATGCGGAAATAATAAAGGGATAGGGGAGGAGTCGGGTCCTGCGAACGTCAGGCAGCTACCTCGACAACTCCTGAGAAGCACTGATAACACCAAATAGCTCAACTATGCTCCCGTGATACCTGAATCTGCACACATGGTGCAAGGAGTAAAGTGAGTACTTCCAACTCAGTGGTATAAGAGTAAATAATAACCGAGCGATAAGAAAATACGTAAAGCACTCCATCATGCTATATAGGACAGTAAGACCCTTGAGAAAATAGTAATTCCATGAAAATCCCTTAGAAAATATCTGGCTCAGTTAAAAACCTCTTTTGAAAATATCTTTTTCCCAACAGTCAAGCAATTGAATGCATAATCAGATAGTGCAAGTCCGCACATAAATCAGCCCCTCGGTCACAGCACTCCATTACAAATAACACCAGGGTATCTGGTAACAGTACAAGAAATAACATGGATGTCAATGATATGAGAGTGCTGAATGTCATGCCACGTAGCACAAACAGGAACCAATGCATAAATGCAATGCACATGACCGTTGCAGCGTACAGCCCGATCCATTTGGGTACCCGCGCTCACTGTGGGGGTTCAGACTCCGGAGGAGCTCCTACAGCCCAAGCGCAATATCAATATCACACCGCTGCGGCGCGCAACCCAATCCATCCTCAGTCCAGAAATACACACATAACACTGCTGCGGTGCGCAGCCCGATCCATGCTCAGTCCAGAAATATACATAAGCCCCTTGGGCAATAGTAAAATAGCAGTTCTCAGCTCAAAACGTCAGTATAATATCATTTAAGTTTTTTAAACTTAGAAAGATGGCTGAGTTTGCAAAACAGTATTTAAAACCTTTGGACCGAGATCAAATAACATGCAAAGTAATGCAAAAACAGTGATATCAATCCCTGAAGGATTCAAATAATCGGCACGAAGCCCAAAACATGGCAATCAGCCCAAATCATGATAGCATTAAGTAGGTTTCAGTCAATCACGCAGTAAAATCAACAATCGGGACGGACCAAGTCACAATCCCCAACGGTGTTCTACCCCACGCTTATACCTGGAGTGCAAGTCACCACAATACAATACTATGATGTGCAAATCCGGGGTTTCAAACCCTCAGGATATCATTTACAAGTATTACTCACCTCGAACCGGTGAAATCTATAGCTCGCGATGCCTTTGCCCCATGAATCGGCCTCCACGCGCGTCAAATCTAACCAAAATCAGAGCGAATACATTACAATATGCCAAGTGAACAATACTCAATCGAAAACAATCGAGAAATAGCGAAAATCTCGAAACTAGCAAAACCCGAGCCCTGGGCCCACTTCTCGAAATCTAAATTTTTTTACATCAATAAGATCCTTATCTCTCCACGAGTTCATACATATCAAATACACAAGAATCGGAGTCCATTTGACCCCTCAAATAATCAATTCAAACTCTCTTAAGTTTCAAGCCCTAACCCCCATTTTTAACCATTAATTCCTTGAATTTCAGTGTTTAATCCATGATTTTACACTATATAAACATAATCCGAGTCCAATAGTTCATACCTGATGAAACCTCTTCAAATTCTCTCCAAAATCGCCTAAGAATCGCCTAAGCCGAAGTCCAAAATATTTTTCTTCTCTTTCAAAATCGTGAACCACTGTTCACTTAACCCAAGTCGATTTCTGCTTATGCGGTCAAATAACCGCACCTGTGGTTACCGCATACGCGACCAACTGACCACTTATGCGGTCTGACTTAAAATCCACCGGACCGCTTTTGCGGTCAAGAACCGCTTCTGCGGTCGCCACATTTGCGGATCCACGTCCGCTTTTACGAAAAACTCTGGTCCCTCAAGGACCGCTTTTGCGACCAATATGCCGCATCTGCGGAGCCTCTTATGCGGTCCCTTTTCCGCAGATGCGAAAACAACAGAACCAGCAATACAAATCTGAAGCCTAACTCAAAACTTCTCGTTTTTAACGCACGATCCAAACTTGCTCGAATCATCAAAACACTATCGTTAACATCAAAATCCTCAATTTTCATCAAATCAAAGCCTAAGTTTCTTAAAAACTCCCGAATTGTACATTCGATCAAAAACCCAACCTAAATACCTCCGAATGACCTAAAACTTTGCACGCATATCCAAAATCACCTAACGGAGCTACTGCAACTCTTGAAATTCTATTCCGACCCTCGGATCAAAATCTCACCTATCAACCGGATATCGCCAAAATGCTAACTTCGCCAATTCAAGCCTAATTCTACACCAGGCCTCCAAAATCAATTCCGATCGCACTCCTAAGTCACAAATCATCCCCCGAAGCTAACCGAATCACCGGAAATGACATCCGAGCCCTATAACCCATAAGTCAACGTCCGGTTGACTTTTCCAACTTAAACCTTCCTTAAAGAGACTAAGTGTCTCATTCCTTATCAAAACCAATCCAAATCAACTCTAACTCACCACATACCGATCACGAAACATGAAGAAGCATAAAATGGGGTAATGGAGCAGTAACACATAAGACGACGGGTCGGGTCGTCACACTCCCCTATCCCCTATCTTCTGTATTCAATTATACAAAGCCCCTTCTATTACGTTTTCATCCCATTTTCAAAAAGTTTTCAAAAGATTTATTTCTCTGTCATACAAATCAGTTCAAATCTCTCTCCCCCCAAACATAAATCTGTCAATATTATCTATAAGTTTGCAGCAGCAAAGGGACGTTCTCCATTGACAACCATTTGAATGTATCAAAGCTTTAAATTCAATATTTAATTTTTATGAATTTGTGATTTATTTGGATTGGGTGTTCTTGCAAAGGATTGAGAATGTACTTTGGAGTTTATATCTCAATTTTGCGGGAGATTGACTAAATTTAGAGTTTATTTTCGGTGAACTTTCATATTGAAACCCGAAGAGAAGAAGTTTTTCAATTGTATCACGATTGTATGATAATGGTATGATAATTGTATCGCAATTATGTCAGAATTCTTTCAGGACTGTATTGAAATTGTATTATGATTTTATCTGATGTATCAATACATGGATACATTATACAATACAAGTATAATAAAATATTTGTATTAGAATGGTATCAGTTTGAATTGGTTTATATGTTATTTTTTTGCATGTGATGTATTCTTCCTCGATTTTGTGTTGATTTTTATAAAGCTTACCGCTGGTTTATGTGGAACTTCATATTGAATCTTGTAGAAGAAGTTCAAAATATTTCAAAATTATTTCCGAATTGTATTATAAATATATCATAATTATATATGAATTGTATATAATACATCAGTATGTAAAACAACCTGATACAATAGTAATACAAGTAAAATACAATATTGTGTTATAATTGTATAAGAAATTTACAAGAATTATTCCAGAATTGTATTAAAATTGCCTCAAAAGTTTATTTGAATTGTTTTTGACACACCACTACGTGAAAATATTACATGATGTAATTGCTAAATATTAGGTTTGTCCAATTGTGGAATATATGTGAAGCATATCTATAGAGACTTATCGAGTAAATTAAAGATTATTGCGCCTACTCGATGAGATGATGAAAAGAAGAAGAAAAAAGGTGAAGGACAAAAGCTTGGCAAATGCCTGCCACTCAACCCTCAAATAGCAATCAAATTTCACTTAAATATGTGTAGAAGAAGAAGTTGAGAAAAAAAAGAAAAGGAATAATTGAATTTCCTAATTAAAGGCATTAATAATGGGATGAGAGCTTTTTACGTTGAAATATATTTAATTTGTAAAAAAGACTTAGATAATTTTTAAAAACTATAATACCTAGAGAAAATGAGTAAATAAGTTTCTATTATTGTATATATAGGAAAAACTCCCTATCTCAAGCCTGCTTCTTGAAAGCCCAAATTAAATTTTGCCATTAACCACATGATCAGAGTTAATAAGAAAGTACCAATATTATTGGCTGTCTCTGTCTCCGAAGGGTCATAGCAAAGGCAAAAAGGAGGTAAATATTAAATATATCAATTGAAAAATTGTTCAAAGGCATAGAGAAGGCAAGATGGTCAATTAATGTAAATTATACTTTTAGTTAATACAAGGCCAAATAAATATACAGCCCATTCAACCTGGCATATTTTTCATTTTGGCACTCTATCTCTACCTTGTTCTATTTTGGCCCTCAAACTCTATTTTATATATTCCATTTTGTCCATCCAACTCTATTTCTTATGTTCCATTTTAACACAAAAACTGATATCAGTGCAAAACATGTAGCCCGTTAAATATGAGGTGTAATAAATATCGAATTAAAGGTTGCCACCTGACTTTTTTATCCATGTCAAACGGGTTAATAGTAAAATACCTAAACCCAATCGTATTTTTTGTGGGTTTATTTCATCTAAACGGGCCAGGTATGAAATCGACAAATGAAAACTTTGGAACTTAGAGAATGAAGATGGGACAACAATGGATGAAAATATACGAGGTATTTTAATATTGACCTGTTTGACATGGATGAGAAAATCAGGTGACAACATTTAATTGGATATTTATTATACCTCAGATTTAACTAGCTATATTTTTTTGCACTAGTTTCAACTTTTGTGTTAAAGCGGAACATAAGAAATAGAGTTGGAGGGTCAAAATGGAACATATAAAATAGGGTTTGAGGGCCAAAATGGAACAAGGTATAGATAGAGTGCCAAAATGAAAAGTGGTGCCAAGTTGGATGGACTGTATATGTATTTTGCCGTAATACAACATAAAATTATGAGGTAAGACCGAAGGTGTAAACATCAAACACTTCATAATAATTAAAACTATTTAAAATAAATAATTATCGACAGACCCTTGTGGTCCGACTTTTCCCCGAACCCCGCGCATAACGAGAGCTTAGTGCACCACTGCCATTTTTAATTATCAAAGCCTTAATCAACATGTTTGGGGAGTACACTTGCTAAGTTTAGAAGAAAAAAAACTTGATGTAAGAAAGAAAGTGGAATCAAATGAGATAAAAGAAAATTATCGAAGTTTTTTCGTTTTCTGATTTCTCACTTAGGGATTGTTTGGTTGGGAAATAAATTAACCCAAGTTTAATTATTCAAGGATTAATTATTCTAGAATTGTTATCCCATTCTTCCGTAGGGATAAAATTAACATTACAATCCCGAAATAACTAATCCCAAAATTAATTATACCGCAATTTTACCCGGCCAAATGTGGGATAACCAAATGAGCACTTAGGGTTCAATACCTATTTTGACTTAACTTATTCAGAATCGCATCGTACAAAACCTATTAAATGAGAAAATAGACCCTCCCAGAAACTTTTTTCATTTTAGAGATCAAACTCTCGACCTCTAATAAAAAATAAATAGATAACTATGCATCCAACGACAATCTTTAGTTATGAAAATTATTTCAATTGACATTGCATTCGTGCAAATAAGTGTATATATTATGAACACTAAAAATTAGATTTTTTTTTAATCCCTCCCAAATTAGGGGGATTTATAATGTTTTCACACTTCCCCTCCAGCGTGACTCAAACCCAGGACCTAACGGTCGTAGGTGGAGGTGCTTACCAATTGAGCAAATTTTATTTGCGCTATGGCCAAGTCAAGCATCAAAGCTTATACTATTCCTTAGCAAATATTAACGTGTCTTGCAAGTTGTAAATCCACGTTTGTGGTCCTTTTCCCTCTTAATATAACAATGATTTACAGCCTCTAACAATATCTCCAAAATATCAAAAAAATTTCAGCGAAAAAATTATTTATCTACACCTACTTTTTACCTCAAAATAAATATAAATTCAAAATTAAAGATATAAACATATTAACAATTTGCTAAAATTAATAATAAAATTTTATATGCAGAAACTTTTATAAATTGGGAAAATTTTTAAAATAAAATTCAAAATACTGCTCATACTCAAATGTAATTTCTACCGAATTCAAATAGAATAGCAGATATAATCACAATTTAATAGAATTTACCTCTGTAACACTCAAACTTACTCAAAATTGCAATTATTCACTTTTGGTCATACACTTGATGTTAACGGAGCCTTTATCATTAATTGAGCTCCATCTTAAAATGAGTGAATTCTATAGGTCCAAATTATTCGACAAAAGATATTCGAATTTAATCATCTTATTTTGCTGTTGTTATTATTTGTTGTGTCTGTTTTTCTTTTATTTTTACCGTGAGCCGGGAGTATATGAAAACAATCTCTCTATCCCACAAGGTAGAGATAAAGTCTACGTATAAGACTGAATTTGTTGTTATTGTTCTTGTATATAAAGTTGCTTAATTTCAAATAATAAAAAGACAAATTTGACCCTTTTTCACTTAATATCAGTCGGAAGTCTCCTAATCGAAATATTCTTCTAAAAAAGTAAACAGTTTCCTACTCCAAATGCAAACTGATATTTCTCTCTTTCCTACAAAACCCCACAGGTCCCAGCCCTTATTTAATAGTATAATCTTTTTCCAGCCTCCTTCTCATTACGTACGTTGTAATTCTCCTTTTCTTAAGTGTAAGTTTTATAGATGTTAACTGTTGCATTAGTATTCCTGCTTATTATTTTTGTTCAGATCAATGTTTTTTAAAAATTAGATATCACTAATTAATCCTAGTTAATTTTCTTTCTTTTTTCCTTTGATTATTATGTTCATTAAAAGCCAGTAGGATTTCTGAGAATTCATGATTTCTTTTTTAAAATTTCATTATTTAACAACTTAGTTCAGTTTTATTCTTGTATAATGATTTTAAAAAAAAGTGATTTTTGAAGCTTAATGAGTTTATTATCATAAAATCGTCGATGATCAACTGTTTTTTTAATTGTATTAATGTATTGCACTTTTTTTTAAGTTCTGTTTTTGAGGCTGGGATTGTAGTATTGTACGGTTCAGGGAGTGCAAATTATAGAGGTTAAGAAAAGAATAAAGGAGGAAAAAGGTCCTGCAATATTCACTTGTGCTACTGATTTATTGTCTTTTCTAACCAATATTTTAGGTATTATTTGGTAGAATTAGAACATAATGATTTACCGGACACTAGGCAGGAAACCAAAAAATTACTAAGAGTTGTGGTGAGATGGATATGATCCCTCCGCCCTTAATCAGATATCTTAGGTTTGAGCCTGAGAATGAAAAAATCCCGGAGCGAATTTGGATTAGTAAGTGCCCAGTGCGGGTACCAGACATTGGGTGAGAAATCAAAAAAAAAAAAAAAAAAAAAAAAAAA
>MU724869.1:20890-36894 GCA_026770625.1 Nicotiana glauca
AAAGAATGATTTGAATCTCTAAGGGAATTCTTTTTATTATGTAATTCATGTTCTTGATATCACTTTCATGGATTCTAGTTCTATAGGTGAATCAGTTAGGTAATTTAAGCTATTGAGTGTTGTCCGTTAGGGCGGATGTAGAATGGACCTTCTAGCTTTGACTCTAACCCTATATAAGTACAAATGATTAATCTCGAACCCATAAAGTTCAAATCAAATCCTGAATCCCCCTCTGTTGTCCATTACTTGATGGTTGATTCACCGACTTTAAATAACTGAATGTAGTTCCCTTACTTGATGGAACTAGACTGAAATCCTTTCATGTGTCAATCACTAGTTGACCAATACAATAGGGTAAGTGTCTAATTCATTATTAACCAGGATAATTCCTTTCTTCATTAGTTTTCCTCCCATAGAAGTCACTATATTGTTAGTATAATGGGAGTAATTAGGAGGAACAGTGTGTAGCGACCAGTAGGAAGAACCACTTGAGGGTGTTTAGCTTATTGTAGTGAAAACACTTTTTTTTTTTTTAAAAAGAAAAAATTATATATATATTGTAGCATTTTCCTTCGAAGAATTTGTTTTTTCCTTTCGACGTTTTATTAACATTGCTTGTATATCTATACTGCTAGTTTTATACCTTCCTCGGCCTTTTGGCTAAGATCAAGTGTAGCATCAGTGCTTATCAATTTAATATCAATACAGCTAGTTTTACGTTATATGTCTTTCTGATGCAGATTGATGACCGTGAATGTGGTGGTGACTATCTGATAGAAAACATTATCCGTTTAGCTTTGAACTTAAGCTTGATAACTTTCTAAAACCTCTTTCTAATCCCTGTCCATGGCCACTGTTTCCCCTCTTCCCCCGCCATTTCAGCACCCAACCACTAATTCAAAGTTTAAGTCACCAATGCTTCAACCTTACTTAGAGCAACTACAAGAACAACACAAACAACAGCTTCAGCCGCAGCAACAAGATGCTGTTGAGCAGGTAGATAATGAGCCTGAGCAGAGTCCCCTTATCCAAAACCTGAGCTCATGTCCTAATCATGGTTTGATCAATCAGTCAATCTCAACTCTATACCGTGTTTCATTCAATCAAAACAGTAGCTGTTTTGCCATTGGCACTGATCGTGGCATTACAGTCTATAGCTGTGACCCTTTCAGAAAGATGTTTCAACGGTACTTTGACAATGGAGGTGGTATTGAAATTATTGAGATGCTCTTCTGCAGCAACATACTTGTCTTTGTTGGAAGTGGAGATAATCCACAATATCCTCGAAACAAGGTCATAATTTGGGATGATCATCGGAGCCGCTGCTTGGGCGAACTCTGTTTCCGGTCGGCTGTGCGTAGTGTCCGGCTTCGACGTGACTGCATCGTAGTTATACTTGAGCAGAAGATATTTATATATAATTTTGCTGACATGAAGCTCGTCCACCAGATTGAGACAATTGTAAACCCAAAGGGACTCTGTGAGATTTCACAAGCGGCTGGATCACCTGTGCTGGTGTGCCCTGGATTACGAAATGGTGAAGTTCGTGTTGAGCATTTCACTTCAAAAAGGACTAAGTTTATTTTTGCGCATGATTCTAAGACTGCATCTTTTGCACTTAGTCATGAGGGGCATGTGCTGGCAACAGCAAGTATCAAGGGTACTCTTATCCGGATTTTCAGCACACAGGATGGTATGTTATTGCAAGAGGTAAGATTTTGAATGCTGTTTAGTTCAGTCCAGGCATTGCATTTTCATTTATTACAAACCTATTGTAAGTAATAGCAGCATTTTTGTCTTTTTATCTTTCACCAATTTATGATTAATTTCTGGATTGCAAAACTGACCTTGTAATGTACTTCATGTATCCAGCATATCTGTTTCTGTTATCTTCATTTTGTACTCTCGTTGATCAAAATAAACAATGCTTTGATTTTTCATTGTATTTGCTTATGCTGAGCATGGATAGATTAGTGGCGTTGTTGGTTGAAATTCCTTGGCTTTCTTTGATACTGTCAAGTAATCTGTCTCTGTAAACCATTTTCTATTGTCTCAAATTTACCTATCGAGTCTTTACTCCGTGTTCCCTGTGATCCATGACTCAGAAAGCTTAGCATGTAGTTGGTACTCAGTGTGCTCTCCTTGCTCGTCTCCGCCTTGGTTTATGACAGATTGTAATTTTTTGTAACTGGAAGAGGAATTAGAGTTAAAAAACGTAATGTTGTTAAATTTTGCCAAATGCCAATTCTTATTATCTTCTTTCTGTTTTTCATATTCTCCCATAATTACAAGCTTCAATTTTATTATTGTTATCCATGGTGTAGTGGTAGACATTTCAGATATAGATTGTATAAGATTGTAACATTTTGATGGTTTGCTTTTTCTACTTTGCCTGCTAATAGGTCTACTTTATCCATACACATAACCTACAAGCTAGATTGAGTCTTTTAACTTTCCCTTGTACCAATTTAAACAACATTTTTGAGATATCTAGTTTTGGTAAATCACATGTGATACATGATCCAGCTGCGGAGAGGTGCTGATAGAGCAGAAATTCACAGTGTTTCATTCTCTCCGACTGCTGAGTGGCTAGCAGTCTCTAGTGACAAAGGCACTGTTCATCTTTTTAGGATCAAGCATCTTGGGATCCAGGATAAGACAAATACTCCTCCTAATTCCCGTCTTACTCTGGCGGCATCAAGTTCACCATTCTCCTTCATCAAAGGTATGGTTCCCTTCTGAACGCATTTGTGGTTTTCTGATTTCTCTCTTTTTTTTTTCTTCCTTGTTTGAAAATATGCAAGCGGAATTCCACCAAGAACACTTGAGTTATTTGACCTTTGATTTGGATGCCTTCTGACTCTTGTTCAGCATCAGGGATGGCTGGACCATGAGTTTGTAGAAGAGATTATGGTAACTTATAACATGCAGTTATCCTATGATAGTTAACCGTGTTAGGCTTGTTTTCTGCAGACAAATGCTCCAGACTGGTTATCACACACGGCAACTTGACTCTCCTTTATCACACTTCATCTCGATGAATTGGCCTAAGAACTAGACAGCTTAAACTAAAATCTGATCCCACATCAGGCACTTGGCCATCCCACGCTTAAAAAATGATTCTACTATACAATCATACTTAACTAAATACTTATCTAAATTGCCCCTTGCTTTTAAACAGACATAGTTGTGATAATGTCATTTAATATCTAAGCTTGTATCTGATGACATCAACCCTTTTTGGCCTCTTAACATCTTTATGGGGCCATCAACCCAAGCAGTGGCGAATATGGCACTCGGACACCGGGTTCATCTGTACTCAGTACTTTCAACGTGGAGCATAAATTTATGTGTAAAAATTTACTAAAATTGCAGCAAATATTAGGTCTGAAAGGTTGAATACAATGGGTTCAATACTAAATAATTTAAAGGTCGAAACCATAGAAAGTTAAATCGTCGCCTCTGAAACCCAAGCTCTGGAGACAGCAAACCTTTGTGACCCTTTACCGGTTCATAGAGTCTTTTTCATAGCTTGGAGGCACATATAAGATATGGTTCAAGAAAGGATAAAGAACGGTTGGGGGAAAGCAAATTCATGATATGCTTCCTGCTGTGCAATTATGAAGTAGAAGAAATTTGTTTCTTCCTTTCTGCCAAATATAGAAGAGTTTTTTTTAATATATAACTAACCAAAGGATATGGCACTTAAATTTGCTCTTTTTCTTCCTCTCTTGCATCTCATCTTTTCACTCAAAGGCTCTCAATTTGGAGTTCTTTCTAGATTAGATTCGTATTTTGTTCATTATGAATGCTAGCTGACTTGTTGCGTTAACATTCCCGTTTGGCCGAATATATCTGATGGAACTATGTCTTGACAGCATGCAAGCCATTTTCTAATTTTCAAGCATTCCCCTGAGTTCTGCATCACTCATGCACACTTCTTATAAGAATTGAGATATCACAAGTATAAAAACCATACTTTCCTGTCCTGGACGGACATCTTACATACCCCTGAAGCCCTCCTGCACAATGTCTTTGCCTTCTTGGTCTAATTATTGCAGCCACAGATAAATAATTCTAGCCACAAGGTGGTGCTAGTAGCCTAATACTTGTTAAATTGTAGCATTTTCTAATAAGAAGTATTACTCATAACTTATTTAAGCAGCCAGATATATAATTAAACAGATTAATTCTCATGCATCTGAAGACTAATTAATGAAGGATCCATTTACACAAATTTTTTCCTGACATATTTTGGCTTATTTGAGTCGCGCAGAAATTGTTGTACAGTTGTATTATTTGTAACTTATATTGGAGAATCATGAGTGGTGATTAACTTAACATAATAGGGTTGTTCATATTGGAGAATGGTTTTCTCTCTGCCTTTGGTGATCCACATGCTTCAATCACTAATTTTTTTCGTGAGTCAACTATTTTTACGTGTACGGTCAACATACTGTCGTCCCCTTTTATTGGACTTGGGATCGCCTATGCATTGTGATTCATTTGCATACTCATAGTATCCTGTTTTTTTTCCCGATGGAATGGGCTTGAAAATGCTTAACATGAAGCTTTGATTCAAGAACTTCTTTATTTTCTTTGCTTAATTGAGCTTCTCACCAGTCTACCTTTCTCTCTTCACGTGTATATTAACTTACCTGCAGCTGGCACAAGTTGACCTAATTATGTGAAAATCTGTTAAATAGTGACGCTTGAAAGTAGCTGTAGTGCTCATCTGTTTTACTTCTCTCAGGCTCTGATTTTGGTTTTTATTTTTGGCAGGAGTGCTTCCAAAATATTTTAGCTCAGAATGGTCAGTGGCGCAATTCCGGTTGCCTGGTGACTCCGAGTATATTGTCACATTTGGTCACGAAAAGAATACATTGATAATTCTTGGCTTGGATGGAAGGTAGGCCCAGTGTTAATAAAATTTCACTATACTTGTTACCAAATTTCACTATACTCGTTACTTTATTTTCTTGTAGTACATATAAATACCTATACTTCTAATAAAACATCCATGTTGGATGACAGAGATAGTTAAGCACAGACCTTGCATTGTCTTTATTATACTTTCCTTGTTTTAACAGATGAAATTGACAAAATATTGCGCAATGTCTCAGAGAGTTTAACTTAACCTGCCTGTTTATTGACATATATATGCAGTGTACTGTTAGCAGTGCTTGTGAGAAAACAGTTTAGACTGATGATACGTAGAAAGTGGCAGTTCAATTAGTGACTCTATCTGGGCATAGCATGAGCTCCTCAGAGCCTGCTATGTATATAGTTAGATAAAAAGGCAAATATGATGGTTCTTCATCCGTATTTTTTGGGAAAAGAAAGGTATATTCAATTCATTCACATAGACTTGCAATACCAAAAATAAGAACAAAAAGGAGGACTGCAAATATAACTGGCTGAGCTAAAGATAAGGGATTGATTTGAGAAGTAATATGGTCTTCCTTACTCACCAGTGTTTACTTCTTCGACTATTACTGTGGTTTTCCCAATGTACAATTTTTTGTGTGTAATTGACTTCTTGACCTTTTCCCTTCATTTTCTGGAGTTTCTCTCGCTTGCATAATATAATCACTTGTGAATCCATACACACATAATTCTACTATGTATAGTTTTGGACGTGTGAATGACTTTTTCAACTTTTCCCCTCATTGGCTGGAATATCTCTCTCACACGGTTACATATATTATACTTCTCTTAGTAAGATTAGCTTGGTCAAATTATTGATATGTAATCAACTTGTTATGCAGCTTTATTAGATGCAAATTTGACCCAGCCTCTGGCAAAGAGATGACTCAGTTGGAGATTCACAACTTTCTCAAGTCTGATAAGGCCTCGTAATGGAACGTGGTATCGGCTTTCCTGTCTATGCAAGGGTAGTATTTGCTTCCCTTAGTTGCACCTGCTTTCCGTTCGTGGTATACACTATTGTAAATATCGTATATAGTGAGTAAAACAGTAGGTATAACCAACAGTTTTGAACTAGTCGATGTATAGAACATCGACTTATTAATATGTTACCAAAATTGTAAGATATAGTTCAGTTTAGAGACACAAAACCGTTACTCGTAGCAAAATATGTTCTCTTTTCTTCAAGTTTGCTTCATTTCACCTTTTCTATTACTACTATGTGCAAAGGTAGTTGATGAAATGGTTGCAAAAGTTTGAGAAATGAAGTTCAACTAAGTGTGGATTTAGCTAAAAAAACATATAAGTTCATGAAAGTTTTCATTTTTGGCTTTACTGGCCATAATTTTTATATGCAATAGAAGGCAATGTAGAGGAATACTTAATTAAACACTAAATTATCAAGGTTGTAAGCCTAGAAAAAGAGGGGTTTTGGGGGGGAGGGGTGTGTTCAGTATTGGTTTTGGACACCTGTTTTTACTCAGAAAGGAAAATTTTGTACAGTTTTTGGAGACAAAAGACTTATCATGGCAAGATCAGTCTCAGTATTATTAATGATCAGTTGTTTGCATAATTTCTTCAGCATTAAACTTCAATATTCTATTCTTAAATCATTGTGATAATAATGGGATTTAAATTATATAAGATTTATCTGAAAACATTGTTGTTGTGTCTAGTGGTGAAGTGCTTGACAAGTAGTCTGCCAAGGATGAATTAGTTTGTCCTTTGTCCCTATGGTATCTTTCTTAGTGCTTCTAGATAGTCTTCTTGACAAGGACCTTCAAGCTACTTTCTGTTTTTTTCCTTTTTAATAAGGCTACTATTCAAATTGCCATTATCTCGATAATTTCATCGGGTACTTGCTATTTCTATCAGTATAAGTGTCAGGTACCGATATCGACCACAACTTAAGTAGCCATGCGAAAAATCATGTAGCATTTTTTTTGTGTTTTAGTTTGGTGAGCCTTGGAGCAATAATAAAATTATCTTCGTGTGATCTATAAGTTAGTGATTCTTGCGTTAGGGTAGACTGCCTACATCACAACCCTTGGGGTGCAGTCCTTCTCGGACCCTATGTGTCGCGAGATGCTTTGTGAATCAGCTTGCCCCTTTTCTTATTGAAATTTGAACTAGAATCTCTATCATTTTTATCGACTTCATTGATCGCTAAGTCACACGTTTGCCATCACCTTCCCGCCGGTTTCCCAATGATTGTTTTATCGTGTGAGTGGACAAAGTCTTTGTTAAATGTGAAAAAGTCATGTATCATTTTCTTGTGTTTTTGTCAGGGAGCTTTGGAATAATGATAAACCTATCTTCATAAGTTATAGGTTTGAGCCATAAAATCAACCATACTTGCGTTAAGATAAATTGCCTACATTCCACCCTTTGGGGTGTGATTTTTCCTCGGACCCTATGTAACACGGGATACTTTATGCATCAACCTATCCCTTTTTTGGTTCAAATTTGAACTCAAATCTTCTATTATTTTTATCTCACTTCATTAATCGCTAGGCAATACGTTTGCCTCACCTTCCATAAACTTTCTCTATGATTGATTACCTTGTGACAAAGTCTTCGTTAAATAACTATATAGGGGATTTGCAAGAAGATTAGGACACCTAGTGCACCCCACCCATATCTCTAACTTTTTTCTTGAATATTAGAATTCACGTGCATTACTTTTCTTGAGTAGCACGAAACCCTAATTGACTTGCTAGCAGTTACTTGTATGACTTGACATAATTCTACAACCATAACAAAATGGAATAGGTACAATGCATGATTCAATCATAACAATAAAATAATAAGTCATACTAGTAAAACACGTGTACGCGTCTATGTTATAATTATCGGTTGAAGCAGAACTTTTATCAAGGGATTCAAAAAATTAAGAAAATAAACACGCAAAAAAGTTAAAAGGAATTCAAAACACACACAAACACACACACAATATATATATATATAATATAATTTTCGGCAAAGGAAATATGACTGAACCTTCTTCCGTCCATCTGGCTCTGTCTGTCCCTTGTTATAATCCTGATAAGTTTGTTGGTACATATAGGCCAAATACATAACTGAGCCCTTAAACTTGACCTTTTTTGTCACTTGAGTACTTAAACATAGAATTGTTCCTATCAGACCCTTCAACTAAATCACATATGTGCCAATTAGACACTTTGTAGACCATCTGAGAAAAACTTTTATAAAAATTATTGGATATGTAATTAGCTGCAGATGTATATTTGATAGCTTTTAAGGCTTTCTTCTTTGCTTATGAAATAGCTGCATTTGTATATTTGACAGCTTTGCTCTTTTGCTGAAGTACCATTTTTGTTAAAAGTTGTTAATGTCAAAATGCAACTTCTATCAACCACTTGTGCGTTCTAGTTTGTAAAGTTTTATTCTAGTAGCTTACAAGTGCCGTAAAGTTTCATAAGCACTCAATTATGTCACTACAAAGTGCTTATGAAAATTTTCATGGTATCTCTTATAATCGTACTTTAGTGCCGTAAAGTTTCATAAGCAAAGAAGAAAGCCTTAAAAACAATCAAATATACAACTGCAACTAATTACATATCTAATAATTTTTATAAAGATTTTTCTCAGACGGTCTACAAAGTGTCTAATTGCACATATGTGATTTAGTTGAAGGGTCTGATAAGAACAACTCTATGTTTAAGTGCTCAGGTGACAAAAAAGGCCAAGTTTAAGGGCCCAGTTATGTATTTGGCCGTACATATAACATAAAAATATAATATAGGCATGACATACTAAATAATATATAGATCTTGAAGTATAAGGCAAGTAAAATACCAATCTTCTAAGAAACTAATCTAGTCATTTTCTCCTCCAAATAGTCGTTTGGGGCGCAAATATTGAACCATAAACTAGGATTGAATGTCAAGAAATTAAAGTAATAAACTAGTTGTATTATATAGTACTTATTTTTCTTGTGGAATTCTAATAACTCTTATAAAATGTTGATATCCATAATTATAATTTTTTGTTAGAAGTTACTGATGAAATTTCCAATGCAGAATTGCTTCAATAAAAGAAAGATATGTGACAAAGAATATTCTACGTATAGTTGCAATAGTCCTCAAGTCAAAATTATGGCTAGCAAAAGGGGCAAAGAGATATCCAGAGTCACCTCAAATATCGTGTTCAATGTAGTAAAATATTCACCTATTTTTTTTTTTTTGGATTGAACCTAGTTAATTAATTTAAAAAAATCATATCTTTCGTCTTATTGTTTTTCTTCATTTTTCTGCTTAACCATTAGATAAAAAAAAGAGAGGCAATATATGTGTCTAAAAATGTTACAATAACTCAAATTAATGATCAAACTTACTGTAATTACTAGAAGCATATTTATTTTAATGAAATTTGATAAAGGGAAGGTTTATGTAAATTCAGAAATTAGAGGGGAAATCTCTCAAGTTATATCTATTAAAGTATTCTTATGGGAGAATTTTCTTAGTAACATATGATAATTATTTTTTTAGTTGTCTGACAATAAATTTTTGTTGATGTACACTTTTAAAGTTAACCGAATTTAACAATTAAACATAAAAATTAATATATCCCTAAATAATAATATGTTCAATTTAATTTTCAATTATCGAAATACCACTTCAAATTCGAAAAAGATATAAGAATATAATAGATCTAGACATATGAATATGAAAAAACAAAGAGATTTACGCATTTCAATAATAATTGATAAGAAAGCGATCATACAACACAATATCTAAAGTTAATAAAAATGGAGCACTTCATATTCTATTAAATATTGCATTCCATAAGAGAATTCCAAATATTTCTAGATATTTTTTAAAAGAAAATTCTATATAAGGTCTTAAAAGTATATATAAAAATTAATATATTTATATGTCGGTTTGCTTCGATATTTTTTACTCAATACCAAACCAAATCAAATCAAACCTCATCGAATTTTTTAGTCGATTTAGTTTAATATTTCGATTTGGTGCGATTTTCTCCGATTCAGTTTGTACCCCTAAATGAAAGGATGACTACAAGATCTTTTCAACATTAATGTGAATTTATATAACATGGCGTTGGAGAATTTGGACTCAATTCTCAGATGATGTTGAATTATTGCGAGAAAATGAATTATGAGTACCTAGAAAAGAGTAGCAGGTATCCACAGAATAACTAGCCCAAGTGCACGTTAGCTGGTCCGGACACTATTGAACCAACTAATCCAAATAGCTTTGCATATGGTGCACTAAAAGGTGGAAGTGCTTCTTAGTTACGTTACCGGGAACTTTCTATTTTCAAGATTCGAACTTGACACCTCTAGTTAATGGTGAAAGAATTTTGACCATAAATCTTGCCGTACTCCTCATTGGTATTTTATAATGCAATACAATGATACATGAATATTATACCAGAGTTTCTTAATGCAGTAAGAGTTAGAGATGATTTCCAAGAAGTTGTCGATTTCAAGATAAAACAATTAAAATTGGAGTCGCATTTGGTATATAGAGGTTTCCTAACCTGTTGTTTTTGTAAAATTTGATGTATGACTAGATCATTGATTAAGATATCATTACATTCACTACTTGCTAAAAAGTTGGATGGAACTATGCTAGAGATCAACATTCAATTTGTTTAGTCACCTCACTACAAAAATGGCACTCTAAATTCTAAAATGTAAACAATTGGGAGTTAAATATATGATCTAAAATACTTTTTAATCAATTTTGGGCACTACAGTAATATATTTTCTTGTGTTAATAAGATTCAATAATCAATTTATATACATGAAATTTGCTTACGTTCAATTGAAGTTAGTTCATTGAATACGTTGGGTGAAACACAGCAGAAATTATATGTTTTGTTCTAGTGTATCAATATTACATGCCAAAAAGTGTCTAATTACTTCCGTTCCTAGGATGTCTGTCCAAAATACATCATTTGCAAAGACCAGAGGAATTGCTAGCATGGTAGTTCTTCCCAAATTTTTTGATATTGCTGCTTCCTTTGCTAGTGCAATGGCCACTCTATTCTATTCCCTGTAAATGTGTCTCACCGCAGTCCTATTTATCCTTTGGATCTGTAACCTGCTTTCACATATCATAGGATCATAAGTTATACTGCCTGTGAGTAACATTCTTATTACCTCTGCTTAGTCTGTAGCTATTTTTAGAGGTACACATCCATTTTGTTGAGCAATTTGGAGGCCCTTTAGCAAAGCTTTTAATTCTACCATTATGTTGGTGGTGTGTGGCATGTTCTCCGTATATCGCAAAATTTAGTCCCTATTATAAGTCCTAAATACCCCACCAATTTTCTCAATGTCTGGGTTACCCTTAGAGTGTTGAGTTTATAGTGCCCCTCAACGGGGCTCCCATTTAACTCCGGTAGGAAAGAGCTTTCTAGCCACACCTTTTTGGGTCAATATGTAGTACTCAATTGATTTGGTAATGGTGTTGTTAGCAGAGATGGTATTTTTTTTTTTAGTTATTAAAAGATTATGGTTTCTAGCTAGCCAAATGTGCCAGAAGCAGAAATGGAAGATGTTTTCCTATGAGATAATGTCGTGAAAGGACAATTTCCTTAGCTTGTTTCAAGTGATTGGCCAAAGCTGGCTGAAATTCAATTGCTGGATTTCAGTAGTTCCTTTGGATATTAGTTCATGCCAGAATTGAGTTGTATTGGAGCATTCAAAGAAGATGTGGTCACTAGTTTCAGGTGTGGTTGAGCAGAAACAACATGCATGATTACAATTGACTCCAATTTTGTGCAGGAAAGCTCCAGTTGGGACACTATCTTGTGCAAGCAGCCAGATGAAATTTTTTATTTTGTTTGGAACTTTTTACTTCCATTCCAATTGAAGTTATCCTCTTCCTCATTCATCAGAATCTTATTGGTGTTGCTAAGAAAGGTATATATTGATTTGGTGGTAAAGGATCCGTTTGGAGTCAGCCCCCAAATTAGCTTGTCTTCTTTGGCAGAGTTAGTATGGATGAAAGGTTGATTTGATTAAATTAGTAATATGCTCAGGAAAGTTTATGGAGATTGATGAGATATGTTAGTTTCCTGACTGTAGAGTGTCCACTTTGGTAGTAATATCATTTGGGGTGAGTGGACCCTCTGTCATGTCCCTAATGGCTGGGTGACTTGGAATCTAGATATCATTGATGAAGCTCACCCTGTTCCCTTTGTGGACAACCCATCTACTGGCCTTGTTACAAGTATCCCAACCTTTATGCATTGCTAGATTGGTGATTTGGGCTTCTTGAGGGTATGGTTCCAGTTACAATGTTTAGAGATAAGTACTCTAGCCCACAAATTGGAGGTGTTATGGTAAATCCTCCAGGTCAGCCCGACATGGGAGGCTTTATTCTTGCATTCAGCTTTCTGTAATCCCAGCCCACCATGAGAATTCTCCCTAGTGACTTTGTCCCAACTAACCAGCTGCATTTTCTTCTTATTTGGAGTAGTACCCCAGATAACATTTCTTTGAATTCTATCAGTTTGGTTTGTAGTCTTGGTGGGCAATTTGATGTATTGCATTATATGGCTTGGGATGCTGCTGAGAGAGGCTTTGGCCAAAATGATTCTTCAAGTCATATTTATGAAATTTATTTTCCAACCAGCTAGTTTGGATTGCATATTTTCTAGTATGAACTGGAAGTACTATTGGAGTGTCTCTTATGGAACATTCGGAACCCAAAGTACCAACCAAAAGATATAGTAGCTTGAATGGAGAGAGTATTTTTAAGGTTCTCCATTGTGTTAGGCTTTATGTTAGAAGAGAATAGCACCCCAGACTTAGTAAGATTGATTTTTTGACTAGAGGTTTCATTGAAAGAATGCATGATAGAGTAGATTGTGTTGTAGTTTCTAATGTTTGCCTTTGCAATCAGAGTAAGGTCATCAGCACAGAAGATGTGAGATATCTTTGGACCAGACCTACTCATATTGATTGGAAGCCATTGCATATCCTGAAAAACCCTATCAATGAGCCTAGAGAGCTTCTCCATGTACATAATGAACAGGTAGGGGGAGATGGGTCCCCTTGCCTAATTCTCCTAGAAGTCTTGAAGGTATCAGTCTTGGCATCATTAACTAGGATGAAGATGTTTGATAGTCTAATGTAGGATAGGATTAACTGAGTTAACCTAGGTGAAAAGTTGAAGGCTTGTAATGTGTCTTTAATGAAAGACCACTCCAACCTGTCAAAGGCTTTTTCTAAGTCAATTTTAAGGGTCATGTGAGCCTGATTTCCTTTCATTTTTACAAAGTAGGTATGTCTTCTTGTACAATGATGGCATTGTCTAAGGCCCTTCTTTTGAATAAGAAACTTGCATAGCTAGGTTATGGTAGGGAGGAGAGGTTTGATTCTATTGATAATGACCTTTGTGATGGTTTGTAGATTACAAATCCCTATCGGTCTGAAGTTTTTGAGCATGGTAGCTTGGGGAAACTTAGGAATAAGACAAAGTAGAGTTTTTTCATAGTTTTATCCATGGAGTGTGTATCAAAACATGACTTGCAAAAGTTGATCATTGACTTCCCCACAATGCTCCAGTATCTTAGGTACAAGAAAGGGTGAAGCCCATTAGGACTAGGAGCCTTAAAAGGTTTAAAGGAGAAAATAGCCAATTTCAGTATTCTCAAGGGACCTATCCAAGCTATCTCTTCGGTAGTTTGAGAGAGTTTGGGTTATGTCCAGATGATGGTAGTAAGAATAGGGCCTTGTGTGTGGGAGGAAGTGTAAAGGCTCCTGAAGAAATGCACTATGGAGATCTTAATGACTCATTGGTCATAGAGCCAGTTCCTTATTTCATTTTAGAGGGATATGATCTTGTTCCTCCTTCTCTTATTGAAGGTGGAGGTATGGAAAAATATGGTGTTAGCATCACCTTCAGTTAGGCAGTCAACTCTTGATTTGTGTTTCCAGAAGTCTTCCTCATTCTTGAGGATGGAGTCCAGTTCTCCAGTCAGGCTACTTTCCAGATTCAGCAGGAAGTTGCTAAACTGGTAGTTGGGAGATTTTTGAATTCCAGCAATCCTGGCTAGGATACTTCTCTTTTTATGGAAGATATAACCAAAGGTATGCCTACTTAACTGGTCACTAGGTTTTTGAAGTTGTTGGTTGATTGGATTAAGGGGGAGTTTGGGGTGAAGGCCTCATTGATGATACTAGGAAAGGAAGGGTGGCTAGTCTACATTGATTCAAACATGAAGGGTCTATTAGTGTTATTTATAGTACCCCTCCCCCCCTTAAGCATTATTTTCACAGGGAAATAGTCTTAGTGGGTCCTAGGGAGATGGTTTACACTAGCCTCAAGTTACTGAGAAATCCAGCAGTCATTAGCAAAACATCTATCTATCCTTTCAAAAATTAGACTACTCTTATTTTTGTATCTTTTGTTGGTCCAAGTGTATTTACTGCCCTTGTATCCTAAGTCAACTAACTTGCATTCACTAAGGCAGTTCTAAAAAAAATTGCTACGATTTGGGTTAATATGGTTGCCCCCAAACATATCCCTAGCCTTTAATACTTCATTGAAGTCTCCACCTACAAACCAATTTCCAATATTGCTTTTAGAGATAGTAACTAAATTATACAATAAAAATTTCCTATCAACTAATACTTTGCTAGCATAAATGGATGAAAATAACCAGGGAGTATGGGATGGAAGCACTTTCACCATGGCATGGATGCCTTAAGGGGTAGCGGACACCTCATCAACTTGCACACAATCCTCCTTCCATATTATAACAATCCCACCTAACAAACCCACTCCTGGATACTGGATGAGCATGTCAAAATGCAAATCCTCTGTAAGCTTTTTATGATCAGCCATCTTTATTTCTAATAGCACCAGCAATGCTGGTTTGTAGAGCTGGACCATGTCATGGTAGTGTCTCCTGAACTCTACGTTGTTTTCATCCTAACATTCTATATGATGTAATTCATTAGGGGTGGTTGAACAGTGGGGACTAGTTTCTGTGGGCCTTTTCCATCCTCTGGGAGGTGATGGGAGACCAGACTCAGTTCATATTTAGTTAAGGCCTTGAGACACAGGAGCACAATAATCTCGTTGTTCTCTATATTGAACTCTATCGCTCTGACCGAGTCCAGCTGGAAGGAGTCCCATGCGTAGAGGTCCATAAGCTACTCCCCACATTTCCAAAGGATGTTTCCTAGGGATTTTTTGATCTCCCTTTTAATGTTCCCTAAAGGCGGCGACTGGATCATCTCGACCGGAGCAGAAGATGATGTAGTTTGTTGGGATTGGGGCTCGATAGTCACAAATATTGGAGACACTGCTAGGTCCTCTACTACTGGGCCTGGGAAGAAGGGGATTGGTTGGAAAGATTGGGAAATGAAGTTTTTGATCAGTGGGGGTCTAGATTGAGTTGCATATTGCTGTTGAGAATCATTGCCCGCTAAAGGCTTGGGCCAAAGGCTACTAAGGCCCTGTGCACTGTCACCCTTATTGGGTGCGTAGGATTTAAGATGATTAGGGTGACCGGTTGGTTCCCTTAGGTGAAATTGTAGGCTAGTCCTTGGACTTGTAGCACCACCTCTAGCCATGATGCTGGTGAGTGGTCCGGCTGCAGTGGAAGGGACGTCACTATGATGGGTGTCTCTGGGGATTTTTCATATTTTTGTATTTTTTTTGCTTTTCCTCTTTGGGGTTATGTTTACGAGCTGTTTCATAATAACTCCATTTGTTGTCAAATCTATATTAGTGAAAAAGTCATCGGTAATCGCATCTGGTAACTTGGATTTGGAATTAGTGGGGTATCTATTTGAGTGGATGGAGGGTGTCATGTCACCTAAGTTTGGGTGATTTCTCAAGTGAGGCACTTGAGTGTCCATGAAGTATAGTGAGTTTTCTCCATTAGATTACTCCGCTAGGAGGGGAGTAGGGGCGCATAGGTATTGGGGCAAGGATAATTATTTGAGCTAGGGGAATCTGATTAGGTATGGACCCCATTGGGTGATCGGTTTGAGGCATGGCATACCAAAACCGCATCACTAGCCTAGCATAGGTCTGAGATTGGGCTAATGATGGGGGGGGGGGGGG
>MU724869.1:43876-77280 GCA_026770625.1 Nicotiana glauca
AATGCATGGGGGGGAAGGGTAGAAGAGAAAAATAAAACAAAACAAAATGTAAGTACAACTTACCTGGGCCTATGCGTTTCACTGCGGTGGAGCTGCGGTCGCACAACGGTTGCGGTGGATAGAGCGAACAGAAACAAAATGCTTGCATTTCACCGCAGTCGTGGTGGATAGAGCAAATAGAAACAGAATGTTTGCATTTCACCGCGGTCACGTGCTTCCGAATTTTTTTATAAGAGTGTTAGTTTTCTACACATCTGGTACAACATCAAACAAAAGAAAAAAACAAAAGAAAACATGGGTTCCCTCCCATGCATTGCCTGATTTAACGTCACGGCACGATGCAGGCTCATATCATCACTCCTTATTTGTGTATAATGTTAACACCACGCCGTCACCTTTTTCTTTAGTCATTCCGATGTAATGTTTCAATATCTGCCCATTCACTGTAAATTTATTCGTCCCATCTTCAGATTCGATCTCCACAGCTCCACTTGGGAACATTTGCACCACTTTGAATGGTCCTGACCACCGGGACTTCAACTTATCCGGGAACAACCTCAATCTTTAGTTGGGTAGCAACACTAATTCTCCGGGTTCAAAGTTCCGATTCAAGATGTGTTTGTCATACATAAATTTCATCCTTTCTTTATATAGTCTATCACTCTCGAATGCATGGAACCAAAATTCCTCAAGCTCATGCAACCCATTAACTCTGTTGGTGCCCGTTGTCTCTATGTTTAAGTTCAGATGATGCAATGACCATAGTGCTTTGTGTTTGATCTCAACCGGAAGGTGGAATGCCTTTCCAAATACCAACTTGTATGGTGACATGCCAATTGGAGTTTTGAAAGCTGTGCGGTATGCCCACAATGCATCATCCAGCTTCCTCGCCCAATCAGTTCTTATTGCATTCACTATCTTTGAGAGGACACTTTTGATTTCTCTATTGGACACTTCCACCTGCCCGCTTGTTTGTAGGTGGTATGGTGAGGCTACCTTGTGGCAAACTCCATACTTCTTCAACAGGCGTGCAAATGCTCCATTGCAAAAATGAGAGCCACCATCACTGATTATGGCTATAGCGGTGCCAAAATGTGTAAAGATGTTTTTCTTTAGCAAATTGTTCACCCCTTTCGCATCATTGGTTGGGAGAGAAACTGCTTCAACACACTTGGAGACATAGTCAACATCAACCAGTATATATCTGTTACCGTATGAGCTGACGAAAGGCCCCATGAAGTCGATCCCCCACATGTCAAACACTTCCACCTCTTGGATTGTGGTCATTAGAATCTCATGACGATGGGATATGTTGCCCGTCCTTTGACATTCATCATAGATTTTGACACAAGAATAGGCATCGTTGAATAATGTAGGCTAATACAGGCCTGATTCCAGCACCTTTGATGTTGTCCAAAATCCTCCAAAGTTTCTACCATATTGCAAAGCGTGGCAAGGCTGCAAAATAGAGGGTTGATCTTGCTCGGGGATACACCGCCAGATCATGTTATCAACACATATTTTGAACAATAGAGGTTCATCCCAATAATATGCCTGACAATCACGAAAAACCTTTTTCTTTTGAATTGAGGGGAGATTATGAGGTACAATACCACATGCTAAGTAATTAGAAATATCAGCATACCATAGTGCCTCCTCTATTGTCACAACAAGTAATTGCTTATCAGGGAATGTCTTAAGGATATCTTCAACCTCCGTTCTCTTTTCTGCCCCTTCCAACCTCGAGAGGTTGTCTGCTACTTGGTTGTCTATCCCCTTTCGGTCATGAATTTCCGGATCAAATTCTTGTAGCGACAGAACCCAGCAAATCAAGCGGGGCTTGGACTCCTTCTTTGCTATCAAGTACCTAATGTATGCATGGTCAGTATAAACAATAACTTTTGAGCCAATCAAGTATGCCTAAATTTATCGAAGGCAAACACTACGGAGAGCATTTCCTTTTACGTTACCGTGTAGTTCAGTTGTGCACCACTAAGCGTCCTACTTGCATGGTAAATTGGGTGCATAATTTTCTCCTTGCGCTACCCCAAAACTGCTCCTATAGCGTAATCACTGGCGTCGCACATAAACTCAAATGGTTGCTCCTAGTTGGGTGCAACAATGATGGGTGCAGTCACCAATATCTTCTTCATCTCCCCAAATGCTAACCTACAATCATCAAAAAATAAGAAGTGCTGGTCTTTTTCAAGCATCTTACAGAAGGGGTTAGCAATTTTTGAAAAATCCTTGATGAACCGCCTGTAAAATCCGGCGTGCCCAAGGAAGCTTCTCACTGCTTTCACTGAAGTAGGTGCTGGGAGCTTCTCAATCACGTCAACTTTTGCATTATCTACTTCAATCCGTTTTTTGGACACTCTATGCCCCAACACTATGCCTTCTTGTACCATAAAATGACACTTCTCCCAAGTCAATACCAAATTTGTCTCCACACATTGTTTGAGCACTCTCTTAAGGTTGTGAAGACAATCTTTGAATGAATCCCCTACCATAGAGAAATCATCCATAAACACCTCTATAATGTGTTCAACCATGTCGGTGAAGATGGCTAGCATACACCGCTGGAATGTGGCCGGTGCGTTGCAAAGTCCAAAGGGTATCCTCCGAAAGGCAAAGATGCCATACAGATATGTGAAGGACATTTTCTCTCTATTTTCTGGGGTTATTGAGATCTGATTATACCCCGAGTATCCGTCCAAGAAACAAAAATGGGATCGCCCAACTAACTTGTCCAACATTTGGTCAATGAAGGGTAAGGCAAAATGGTCCTTTCGGGTGGCTGCGTTTGATTTCCTGTAATCCATGCAAATCCGCCACCCTATGACTGTATGAGTTGAGATCAACTCATTCTTCTCATTTTGTACAACTCGCATTCCACCCTTTTTCGGTACACACTGGACGAGGCTTACCCAATTGTTGTCAGAGATAGGAAAGATGATGCACGCGTCCAGCCACTTGATTACCTCTTTCTTCACTACCTCTTTCATATTCAGGTTCAGCCTTCATTGATGTTCCCTGGAAGGTTTGCTCCCTTCTTCCAAATGAATCTTGTGCATACAAAAGGCAAGGCTAATACCATTTATGACTGTCATAGTCCACCCAATGGCAATTTTGCATTCTTGCAACACTTGTAATAATTCTTCTACCTGCAAAACTAGCAAACCAGATGATATAATAACATGCAAAGTAGAATTGGGACCCAAGAAAGCATACCTGAGGTGGGCTGGAAGTGGTTTCAGCTCCAGTTGGGGTGGCTCCTCTATTAATGGTTTTGCAGGTAGTGTAGTTCTCTTTTCTAACTCAAGGGACTCGAACTGAGGTTCCCTCTTCCAAAATCTTTGGCCTTCGAGTGCCATGACCCACTCTGCCAACCCTTTACCATCCATCTCCTCTAAATTTGTCAAGCAAACTCCCAATATCATCTTCATGTAGGATCATATTCATAGCTTCCACTAGTGAGCAATGTGCATATTCACTGGGTCTCCTCATGGATTGTTGAATGTTGAATACAACTTCTTCATCGTTCAACCTCATTTTTAACTCCCTAGTTTCACAATCAATCAATGCTCTCCCAGTGGCTAAGAATGGCCTCCCCAGAATGATGGGTATCTCTTCATCTACCTGGCAGTCCAGAATAACAAAGTTTGTAGGGAATACAAACTTTCCCACTTGTACCAGCTTCCCTACAAACTTTCCCACTTGTACCAGCACATTATCAAGAATCCCCATCGACCTTTTAACCGTGCGGTCAGCCAGCTGCAACAGCATCGAAGTCGGTCTAGCTTTGCCAATTCCCAGATTTTTTTGTATATTGCCAAATGCATCAACTTTATGCTGGCTCCTAAGTCACACAATGCTTTTGCAAAAGCATAACTCCCAATAGTACATGGAATAGTGAAGCTACCTGGATCAGACATCTTTTGAGCCATGGGTCTTGTTACTACTACATTGCAAGTTTGTGTTAGAGTTACTGTGGATAGGTCCTGAAAATCAAATTTTTGTGACATCAGGTCCTTCATCATCTTTGCATAGTCTGGCATTTCCCTCAAAGCATCCATCAGAGGAATATTTAATTGAATTTGATGAAGCATCTCCATGAATTTCCTGTATTGATCTTCTTTCTTTTGTTTTGCTAGTCTTTGAGGGAATGGTGCAGGTATCACCCCTTTTCACTGCTTGATGGCTTCTCTTTGTTGGGGTTTTGTGGCAAAATAGGTACCACCTGTTCTGCAGCTTGTTCACTCTCTTTAGCTTTACCCTTATCAACCTGCACTTGTTCGACCACCACTTTAGTGAGTTCAACTGATTCATCTATATCTATTGAAACTAGAGTGGCTGGCATTGTCTCTCTTCTGGATTGAGTAACTTCTTGCTCCCTGTCTAAGTCTCCCCCATTCTGGAGACTCACTGCTATTAGCTGATTCGAGTTTTGCTCCTTGGGGTTAATGTTCGTGTCGGCTGGTAATGTTCACTGGGGGTGGTTATTTAAGGCCATGGAACTGCCCCAGTTGAGTTTTAATATTCTTTATTATTGAGTCATGCACTGTCAACTTTTCATGCATCTTACCATTTGTTCCAATGAGTTATTGCAGCATACCCCTAATTTCTACAATGTTGCCATCCTGTTGCTGGGGAGGTGGATGATATGCCAACTGTTGTTGGTTCTGCTGTAGATAGCCATGTTGTCTTTGATGTGGCACCATTTGGCCCTGGGGCTGCATACCTCCAGGTTGTGGCATATTTGGTATGTACTGCTGATTGGGCTCTGGTCTCCATTGTTGTCCTCCTTATCTCTGACCCCTAAAATTATTGACATAATTTATATCCTCTCTTAACCCTTGGTTGTCACCTTCTCCACTCCATGAACACACATAAGACTGATTAATGCCAATCTTCTTTGTCAATATACTCACCCGAGTCATGAGTGTGGCTATGTTCTCTGCATGTGAATTATTTGGTTCAAGAGGAACTGAATGCACTATTGGTGTCAGGGTTGTACCTCTCGTCATCCAACCCAAATTCTGAGACATCTTGTCAAATAGGATTTTACACTCTGTGAATAAAAAATGCACCCCTAGTTGAAGCATCTACATTGGCTTATAAATTGTCTGCTAATCCCATGTAGAATCTCCGGCCAAGCATCTGGTCTGGAATACTATGGTGGGGACACTTCACTAGCATGCCTTTGAATGTTTCCCATCCTGCAACGTCTCAGTAGGCTGCTGCTTGTACTAAAATATCTCATCAATATGTCTCGCAGTCTTGTTGGGTATGTAAAACTTATCCATGAACTGCTTGACTAATTCCTCCCAAGTGACAATGGAGTTTATTGGCAGCGAATTCAGCCAAGTCTGAGCTTCCCCAGTCATAGAGAACGGGAACAGTAACAACTTGATGGTTTCTAGGGTCACATTTGGCTACCTTTGGGTTACACAAATCAATAGAAAATTTTTCAAGTGTTGTTGAGGGTCTACAATGTGTGACCCAGAGAATAATCCCTTATTTTATAGAAGATGCATCATGTTGTTGGTGATCTGGAATGTCTCCACTTGTATTGGGGGCACATCAATGGCGATGTCTAGGTTATCAGCTGTTGGCTGTGCCCAATCATAAAGTGTAGCTTCTGGCACAAGATGAGCCACCACTCTGACGTTTGGATCAGCTTGATCATCCTTGATGTTCCCGTTGACGTTATCTACGTCAACCACTTCAATTTCAAGTTAGTGTGTTTGTTGTGATTGTTTGTTCCTCTTGTTGGCACCATTTAATGCCCTGAATGTTTTCTCGGGTCTGAGGGTCCTTCAAGTAGTTCACCAGTCCTTGAAGAATCTCTAGGCATACACATGAAACACACAAGAGTTCAAACATGATAATTTCAATGAAAAATTATTTATCAACGTAGAAAATTGATCTAAACTAATAGTTCTAGCACTACTTCTAAGTTGTAATAAATAACAACGTTAGTTCCCCGGCAACAGTGCCAAAATTGTATCACGCCCAACTATGCCTTATAAAAGACAAAGCGGTCGTTCCAATATAATATGGTTTTTAAGTCCAGAGTCGAATCATCAAGGAACTAACCTATCTATTGCAACTCTTAGTGATGCTGTTACAAGCTGAAACAATTTCTGGATGCAAGATTTTTATCAATAAATATTTGGTTTTTCGTCTAACTAAATCAAAATGCTATTAAAACTACAATATTCTAAATCAAAGATAATTCAATGGTAAAAAGATCTAGGTTATTGATTTTCCCAATTGCTAGTTTACTTCTTAACACTTTTGCTATAATCTCGCCGTAATGCTCTATGAGGATTATGAGCTATGGGTTACCGCAATTATCTCTGGATCAACTACGATAATTTACTAGAGCATTCTCTCGAACTACTCTAGCTGATAATACCTACCAAAGTTTCGTTATCTCTAACCCTACTTTTAAGTTCAAGTATTGAATATATCTCTTCAATTACCCAAAAGTGGTGTTGTTCAACAATATTCTAACCTAGTATTCAGTATCAAGCAACACAAGATAATTAGACACAATTAATCAAGGTCCCATTCAATTAATCACCATACAAAATATAGTTGAACATTCATATAATAAACCCGGCTCAATTATAACAAAATTGAATCAAAACTTCATCTAACAGTTGGTTCCATCAACCCTAGATTAAATGTTTAGCTACTCATAGTAAAGCAAGATAAAACCATAAAATTATTCATAATTCACAAATAATGTGTAACGACCCGACTGGTCGTTTTGAATTTTAGAACCCTGTTCCCTTAAATAAAACTTCCCGCACTTGCTTTAACTAAATTATGACTTGCAAGGATGGGTGGTCCGGAAGTTGGAAGAGTTTTGAGTAAAAATATGTCCAATTGCTTCTTTAAGTTTCTCTAAAAAGGCCAAATTTGACTTCGGTCAACTTTCTTGGGAACAGACCCAAATCATGGTTTGACGATCCCGGAGGGTCCGTGAAAAAATATGGGGCTTGGGTGTATGCCTGGAATAGAATTCCAAGGTCCCTAGACCGAGTAATGAATTTTTCTGTGAAATTGTTAAATTGAAGTTTAAAAGATTTAAATAAACTAAGAAATCATTGTTTTCCTAGGTATCGGGCTCGGATTTTGATTTTGAAACTTGGTACAGGTCCAGAATATCAGTTAAGACCTACCCGTGAAATTTGGTGTCAACCCGAGTAGTTTAAGGGCGTTTTGACCCGTTGGAAGAAAACTTAGAACTTGAAGTTCAATGATTTGGTTCACTTGGTATTGGGGTTTGATTCCTCGATTTAGCATTGTTTTGAGTGTTTCAAGGGTTTGAGTAGGTCCGCCTCGTGATTTCGGACTTGTCAGTATGTTCGGGCGGGGCTCGGGAGCCCTGAGCATCAAACGAGAGAGGTTCGAGTGAAGTTTGAAATTGAGGAAGGGCTTCAGCTTTTGCTGCTTCTGTCATAACCACATCTGTGGTTCTTGGACTGCAGAAGCGGTACCGCAGATGCGGCTTACTCATCGTAGAAGCGGTCCAACTTCCCCTGGCCCAGTACCGCAAATGCGGTTGGGCAGTACCGCAAATGCGGACTCGTAGAAGCGGTCCAGGCTTCTTTGGTCATTTTCGCAAAAGCGGCCTATTTCCGCAGAAGCGGACCCCATAGAAGCGGGAATCCCACCGCAGAAGCGGAAGTAGCTGGGCAGAAGGGTTCATTTAATTCAAACCCAAAGCCATTTTTATCATTTCTCATTCCACACTTAGGCGATTTGAGTGCTTCAAAGAGAGGGTTTCCACATAGCTTGGTAAGTTAAGTAATTTCCCTTCATCCTTAGCTTAAATACATGAACATTAGGTATATTAAACACTAAAATTTAGTAAAAATCAAGGGCTAGAGCTAGACCTAAGGTTTTGGCAAAACTAAGATTTAAGCATGGAAATTGTTATGTAATGAACTAGAAATCATATATTTGTGATCCTTAGGTGATAGAGAACAACTTCCTTCGAAAAAATCGTAATCCGGGCAAGTGGGCCTGGGATCGGAATTTAGGAAACTTTTGGCAAAGATTGGGAAATCACTTAAATAGTTAGAATTCAACCTTGTAAGCCTTTATTGACTTGTTCTTGCATTATTTTAATTAGTTTGTGCTCGTTCGGCTACGAATCGAGAGTTTGAGCTTATTCTTGATATTGAAAGTGCGCTTCGGAGCGAGGTGAGTCTCCTTTCTAACCTTGTAAGAGGGGAATTGTTCCCATAGGATTAATGAATGAATAATTATTGCTAAATGCGGGGGCTACGTACGCACCAAGTGACGAGAATCCGTGCGTAGCTACTACTATATTGATTATCTGGTAGTTTAGGACTCACATCATGCTTTATTTACGAGAATCTCCGTATTACTTGTCTAATAAGATTACTTAGGATGTGTTAGAGACTGGAAAGAAAATAAAAGAAACTTGTACACTTGTTGAATATTGTATGGTATACTTGACTCTAAATGTGCCTTTGTGCGTATTCTTGATATTGCCTGATATTTGTCGATCGGGCCAATCACCTTAGTATGAATAGATGCATCTATAGGCGCGCCGTCGATCCTCGGCAAGTGCACAGTTTCTTTCTGTTGGTTCGGGTCGTTGCCTCGGTACTGTGTGCGCATGTTTAATTGTGGGGAAGCTTATACTTGCTTGTGTTGCTATTGTCCCAAAAATGATAAATCATAAACCTAATGCAGTGAAGTACTTGACTTATGCCACTTGCCATAAATTGTTGATACTTGTCATTTCCATGATTTGAACACACTATATTTATATATATAATATTTGACCTTAGTAAGTATCGAGTTGACTTCTCGTCTCTACTTCTTCGAGATTAGACGGAATACTTACTGGGTACATGTTGTTTATGCACTCATGCTACGCTTCTGTACTTAAATGTACCGGGTTTGAGGTAGGTGGATCTGGACATCATCCTGGTGCGTACCAGTGATCACATCTAGGACTTCTACAGTGAGCTGCTTCTCCTTCATGCCGATCCGCAGCCGAAGAAGTCTTTCTCTGTATTTTGTTTCTGTCTATCCTGATTCAGACAGTAGGACAGTGTATTATTCTTTTGTGTATATTCTACTAGTCGCCCATAGCTTGTGACACCAGGTTCTGGCACACATAGTAGTAGACATTTATTTTGGGTTGTTTTGTCATTTTGACACATTATGATCCTTACTTATTTTACCTTTCTTTTGAAAACTTATTATAATTGTCTTTGGTTAAAGTAAAATGAGGATTAAGTCACATTTCTGCATTGACTGGCCTGGCAATGGTGTCGGGCGCCATCATGACCTATTATAGAAAATGGATCGTGACAACATGGTATCAGAGCACTAGGTTCACGTAGGTCTCACAAGCTATGGGAAAACCTAATCGAGTCTTGTAGATCGGTACGGAGACGTCTGTATTGATCTTCGAGAGGCTATAGGGTATTAGGAAAGACTACTCTTTATTCATTTCCATCGTGCAGTTGTTAGTGTACTTAATTTTCCTCTTCTAGTCTCTTACAGATGGTGAGGACCCGTACCGCCGATGTTCCAGACCCGGGAGGAGCTACTCCCCCCATTGCCAGAGGCCATGGTAGAGGTCGGGGGAGGGCACCAGCCCATGGTAGGGGAAGAGGGCATCCCAGAGTTGTTCCAGTTGCACCACCAGCAGATCCTATGAGGGATCCCATTATTGAGGAGCAAGGCGAGGTGCCCGCAGATGTTCTTACTCCGGTGGAATTCATGACAGCACCGGGATTTTAGGAGGTCATGGGCCGCATGCTTCGGTTCATGGACACTATGACTCAGGATGGTTTATTTCCAGTGGACCCAGCTGCTTCACAGGTGGGAGGGGGAGCCCAGACCCCTACTACCCAGGTTCCAGGACATGCAACTGTAGTATATCAGACTCCAGGTAAACTACCCGCAGATGGGGTTCAGCCAGTTGCTGCAGTGGCGCCCCAGCCCAGGCCAGTTATGGATTGCGATCCGCAGAAGTTACTAGACAGATGGACTAGACTTCACCCTCCAGTCTTCGGGGGTAAGCGTCATGAGGATGCTCAAGACTTCATCGACAGGTGCAGGGACAGACTACACGCCATGAGGATATTGGAGTCGCATGGAGTCGACTTCACTACTTTTCATCTTAAGGGCAGGGCCCGTAGATGGTGGCAATCTTATGTTCTTGATAGGCCCGCCGGTTCTCCTCCCATCATTTGGGGTCAGTTCGTACAGTTGTTCCTGGACAGGTATATTCTTCCCTCTGAGAGGGAAGAGCTACGGTATCAGTTTGAGCACCTTGAGAATGGTCAGATGTCTGTGACCGACTATAAGGCGAGATTTTCTGAGTTATCCCGCCATGCACTTATGATACTCCCTATAGATGCAGAGAGAGTGCGGAGGTTTGTCATCGGGTTGCAGCCCAGTATTCGATCGGGTATGGCCCGAGAGGTGGAGATGGGTACAAAGTATCAGCTTGTGGTTGAGATTGCTCACTAGATTGAGGGGTATCGCCAGAGGGGTAGAGAGCAGATACAGCAGGACAAGAGAGCCTGATTATTTTGAGAGTTCAGAGGTGCCCCGGCTAGGGGCAGAGGTCAGTATGAGAGGGGTCAGCCCAGTAGGCCCCAATCTTTAGTACCACCACCTCCCACCGGGGTGCTCCAGCATGCCCCTATTTCAGTTCCATGCCAGAGAGTTCCTACCACCCGCCAGCTATTCAGGGTTCCTCCAGTAGGTATTCAGGTCCTCAGGGTTCTTCTGGTTCCTACTTCAGTGCTATGCCAGAGAGTTCACATCGTCCACCGGCTATCCAGGCTCCTCCCACGGGATCTACGAGTCATCAGGGAAGCAGGTCACCACACCGCATTATTTTAAATGCGAAGACCCCGGTCACCTGAGGAGATCCTGCCCCAGGCTTAGGGGCAATGCAGTGAAGCAGGGGCAATAACCCATGACTCCAGCACCAACAGCCCAACAACCTAGAGGTAGAGGACAGACTGGCAGAGGCCGTCCCAGAGGTGGAGGTCAGACGGATAGAGGTCAGCCCGCTATTGCTCAGATGGGTGGAGGCCAGCCAGCTGGCGCTCCAGCTAGGTTCTATGCTCTTCCAACCAGGCCAGATGCATTAGCCTCAGATACCGTCATCAAGGTATTATTTCCGTCAGCGGTACGGGTGCTTCAGTATTATTTGATTCAGGGTCTACTTATTCATATGTGTCGTCTCTGTTTGCTCGATTCCTGGTCACTTCTCCTGAGCCTTTGGATGTTTCTATTCATGTGTCCACTCCCGTGGGTGATTCTGTGGTTGTGGACCGGATCTACTGGTCTTGTGTGGTTACTTTCTGTGGTTTCGAGACTAGAGCAGATCTTATGTTGCTCGATATGATCGATTTTGAGGTTATCCTGGGCATGGATTGGTTATCTATATATCACGCCATTCAAGATTGCCATGCCAAGACTGTTTCACTAGCGATGCCAGGATTGCCGAGATTGGAGTGGAAGGGTTCCACAGTTGATACGCCTAGCAGGGTTATTTCTTTCCTGAAGGCTCAGCGCATGGTTGAGAAAGGGTGTTTGGCTTAATTAGCTTAAGTGCGAGACACCACCTCAGAGTCTCTGACGATTGATTCAGTGCCAGTAGTCCGAGAGTTCGCCGATGTTTTTCCTTCTGATCTTCCTGGCATGCCTCCAGATTGTGATATTGATTTCTGTATTGATTTGGCTCCAGGTACTCAGCCTATATCCATCCCGCCGTACCGTATGGCTCCTAAGGAGCTGAAGGAACAGTTGGAGGAGTTGTTAGCAAAAGGGTTTGTTAGGACCAGTGTATCGTCTTGGGGTGCACCAGTGCTATTTGTGAAGAAGAAGGATGGGACTATGCGGATATGCATTGATTACCGCCAGTTGAACAAAGTCACCATCAAGAACAAGTATCCATTGCCCGGTATTGATGATTTGTTTGACCAGCTGCAGGGTGCTAGGGTGTTCTCTAAGATCGACTTGAGGTCAGGGTATCATCAGCTGAAGATTCGTGATTCAGATGTTCCGAAGACCGCATTCAGGACTAGATATGGCCACTATGAGTTTCTGGTAATGTCATTTGGCTTGACTAATGCTCCAACGACATTTTTGGACTTGATGAATAGGGTGTTCAGGCTTTATATTGATTCATTTGTCATCGTCTTCATTGACAACATCTTGATATACTCACGTAGACTGGAGGAGCATGAGTAGCATTTGAGAGTAGTGCTTCAGACATTGCGAGAGCAACAACTTTATGCTAAGTTCTCCAAGTATGAGTTTTGGCTGGATTCAGTGGCATTCTTGGGGCATGTAGTGTCAGGGGAGGGTATTAAAATGGATCCCAAAAAGATTGAGGCAGTTCAGAGTTGGTCACGTCCTACTTCCGTGACCGAGATCAGGAGTTTCCTGGGGTTGGAAGGTTACTACCGACGATTTGTGCAGGGCTTTTCATCTATTGCATCATCTCTGACTAGATTGACCCAAAAGGGTACCCCATTCTGTTGGTCCGATGATTGTGAGGAGAGCTTCCAGAAGCTCAAGACGGCTTTGACTACAGCACCAGTTCTTGTATTGCCTAGCGGTTCAGGGATGTATACGGTATATTGCGACGCTTTTTGCGTTGGCTTGGGATGTGTATTGATGTAGGAGGGGCGAGTTATTGCATATGCTTCGCACCAGCTGAAGGTCCACGAGAAGAATTACCCTGTGCATGACCTAGAGTTGGCGGCGATTGTTCATGCTCTCAAGATATGGAGACATTATTTGTATGGGGTGTCATGTGAGGTTTACACCGACCATCGCAGCTTGCAGCATTTGTTCAAGCAGAGGGATCTCAACTTGAGGGAGCGCAGGTGGCTTGAGTTACTAAAGGATTATGACATTACCATTCTTTATCATCCAGTTAAGGCAAATGTGGTCGCGGATGCCTTGAGCAGAAAGGCGGAGAGTATGGGTAGCTTGGCAGTCATTCCTACTGAGATGAGACCATTAGCTTTGGACATCCAGTCTTTAGCTAACAGACTTGTAAGATTGGACATTACGGAGCCCAGCCGAGTTCTAGCGTGCGTGGCTTCTCAATCTTCGTTGTTGGGGCAGATTAAGGCCCGGCAGTTTGATGATCCACATTTGGCGGTTCTCAGAAAGACAGTACTTCAGGGAGGTGCCAAGGAGATTCTTATTAGCGAGGATAGTGTGTTACGGCTTCAGGTCCGTGTGTGTGTTCCTAATATTGATGACTTGAGAGATAAGATTCTAGAGGAGGCCCATAGTTCGAGGTACTCCATTCATCCGGGTGCCACGAAGATGTATCGTGACTTGAGGCAGCATTACTGTGGCGGAGGATGAAGAAGGACATCGTGGAGTATGTAGCTAAATGTTTGAATTGCCAGCAGGTCAAATATGAGCACCAGAGGCCAAGTGGCCTACTTCAGCGGATGCCCATTCCCGAATGGAAGTGGGAGCGCATCACCATGGATTTCGTGGTTGGGTTGCCGCTGACTTTGCGGAAGGTTGATTCAGTGTGGGTTATTGTGGATAGGTTGACCAAGTCGGTCCACTTCATTCTAATGGCGACTACTTATTCAGTGGAGATATGCTCAGATTTACATTTGAGAGATAGTTAGGTTGCATAGTGTGCCGGTTTCCATCATATCAGATAGAGGCCCTCAGTTCATTTCCCATTTCTGGAGAGCTGTTCAGAGTGAGTTGGGGACCTGTGTAGAGCTTAGCACGGCATTCCATCCTCAGACCGACGGGCAGTCGGAACGGACAATTCAGATTTTAGAGGATATGCTTAGAGCATGTGTGATTGACTTTGGAGGGCAGTGGGATCAGTTCTTACCCTCGGCAGAGTTTGCATATAATAATAACTATCAGTCCAGCATAGAGATGGCCCCATATGAGGCATTGTATGGTCGGCATTTTCGTTCTCCTATCGGGTGGTTTGAGCCTGGTGAGGCTAAGTTACTTGGTACGGATTTGGTTCAAGATGCCTTTGATAAGGTAAAGTTGATTCAGGAGAGGCTCCGCACAGCTCAGTCCAGGCAGAAGAGTTACGTGGATCAGAGGGCGCGTGATGTATCATTCATGATTGGCGAGAAGGTTCTCTTGAAAATCTCGCCAATGAAGGGCATTATAAGGTTTGGAAAGAAGGGCAAGCTAAGCCCAAGGTTTATTGGTCCCTTTGAGGTGTTGAGGCGAGTTGGAGAGGTTGCCTATGAGCTTGCTTTACCTCCCAGTTTATCGGGACTTCATCCAGTTTTCCATGTATCGATGTTTTGGAAGTATCATGCCGACCTATCACATGTGTTGGACTTCAGTACCATTCACTTAGATGAGAGCTTGGGCTACGAGGAGGAGCCAGTCGCCATTATTGATAGACAGGATCGCCAGTTAAGGTCCAAGAGGATTTCTACGGTAAGGGTCCAGTGGAGGGGCAAACCGGTTGAGGAGGCGACCTGGGAGTCCGAGGAGGACATACAGAGTAGATATCCCCACTTATTCAGCAGTCCATGTACTTTTCTATGTCCGTTCGAGGATGAATGTTTGTTTAAGAGGTGGAGAATATAACTACCCAATTGGTCATTTTGCGTTTTAGAACCCCGTTCCCTTAAATAAAATTTTCTGCACTTGCTTTAACTAAATTATAACTTGCGGGGATGGGTGGTTCGGAAGTTGGAAGAGTTTTGAGTAAGAATATGTCCAATTGCTTCTTTAAGTTTCTCTAAAAAGGACAAGTTTGACTTCAGTCAACTTTCTTGCGAAACGGACTCGGATTCGTGATTTGACGATCCCTAGCCCGAGTAATGAATATTTCTATAAAATTGTTAAATTGAAGTTTTAAAGATTTACATAAACTAAAAAATCATTGCTTTCCTAGGTATCAGGCTTGGATTTTGATTTCGAAACTTGGTACAGGTCTGGAATATCAGTTAAGACCTACCAGTGAAATTTGGTATCAATCCGAGTAGTTTAAGGGTGTTTTGACCCGTTGGAAGAAAACTTAGAACTTGAAGTTCAATGATTTGGTTCATTTGGTTTTGGGGTTTGATTCCTTGATTTAGCGTTGTTTTGAGTGTTTCGAGGGTTCGAGTAGGTCCGCCTCGTGATTTCGGACTTGTCGGTATGTTCGGGCGGGTTCGGGAGCCCCGAGCATCAAACGAGAGAGGTTCGAGTGAAGTTTGAAATTGAGGAAGGGCTGCAGCTTTTGCTGCTTCTGTCATAACCGCATCTGCGATTCTTGGACCGCAGATGCGGCCTTCTCATCGCAGAAGCGGTCCAACTTCCCCAGGCCCAGTACCGCAGAAGCGGTTGGGCGTCCGCAGAAGTGGACTCGCAGAAGCAGTCCAGGCTTCTTTGGTCATTTCCACAAAAGCAGCCCATTTCTGCAGAAGCGGGCCCCGCAGAAGCGGGAAACCCACCATAGAAGCGGAAGCAGCTGGGCAGAAGGGTTCATTTAATTCGAACCCAAAGCCATTTTTATCATTTCTCATTCCACACTCAGGCGATTTGGGTGCTTCCAAGAGAGGGTTTCCACATAGCTTGGTAAGGTAAGTAATTTCCCTTCATCCTTAGCTTAAATACATGAACATTAGGTAGATTAAACACTAAAATTTAGTAAAAATCAAGGCTTAGAGATAGACTTAGGGTTTTAGCAAAACTAAGATTTAAGCATGGAAATTGTTATGTAATGAACTCGAAATCATATATTTGTGATCCTTAGGTGATAGAGAACAACTTCCTTTGAAAAATTTCGGAATCCGGGCACGTGGGCCCGGGGTCAGAATTTAGGAAACTTGTGGAAAAGGTTGGGAAATCACTTAAATAGTTAGAATTCAACCTTGTAAGCCTTTATTGACTGGTTCTTGCTTTATTTTAATTAGTTTGTGCTCGTTCGGCTACGAATCGAGGGTTTGGGCTTGTTCTTGATATTGGAAGTGCGCTTCGGAGCGAGGTGAGTCTCCTTTCTAACCTTGTAAGAGGGAATTGTCCCCATAGGATTAATGAATGAATAATTATTGCTAAATGCGGGGGTTACGTACGCACCAAGTGACGAGAGTCCGTGCGTAGCTACTACTATGTTGATTTTCCGAGTAGTTTAGGACTCACATCATGCTTTATTTACGAGAATCTCCATATTATTTGTCTAATAAGATTACTTAAGGATGTGTTAGAGACTGGAAAGAAAATAAAATCAACTTGTACACTTGTTGAATATTGTATGGTATACTTGACTCTAAATGTGCCTTTGTGCGTATTCTTGATATTGCCTGATATTTGTCGATCGGGCCAATCACCTTAGTATGAATAGATGCATCTATAGGCGCGCCGTCGATCCTCGGCAAGTGCACAGTTTCTTTCTGTTGGTTCGGGTCGTTGCCTCGGTACTGTGTGCGCATGTTTAATTGTGGGGAAGCTTATACTTGCTTGTGTTGCTATTGTCCCAAAAATGATAAATCATAAACCTAATGCAGTGAAGTACTTGACTTATGCCACTTGCCATAAATTGTTGATACTTGTCATTTCCATGATTTGAACACACTATATTTATATATATAATATTTGACCTTAGTAAGTATCGAGTCGACTTCTCGTATCTACTTCTTCGATATTAGAGGGGATACTTACTGGGTACATGTTATTTATACACTCATGCTACACTTCTGTACTTAAATGTACATGGTTTGAGGCAGGTGGATCTGGACATCATCCTGGTGTGTACCAGTGAGCATATCTGGGACTTCTACGGTGAGGTGCTTCTCCTTCATGCCGATCCGCATCCCAAGAAGTCTTTCTCTGTATTTTGTTTCTATCTATCCTGATTCAGATAGTAGGATAGTGTATTATTATTTTGTGTATATTCTACTAGTCGCCCGTAGCTTGTGACACCGGGTTCTGGCACATATAGTAGTAGACATTTATTTTGGGTTGTATTGTCATTTTGACACATTATGATCTTTACTGGTCTTACCTTTATTTTGAAAACTTATTATAATTGTCTTTGGTTAAAGTAAAATGAGAATTAAGTCACATTTCCGCATTGGCTGACCTTGCAATGGTGTCGGGCGTCATCATGACCTATTATGAAAAATGTGTCGTGACATAATGATAACAAGAAGAAGATTGAAAAAACTCTAATGGTGTCTTGATTTTCTCACACTTGTTCTTGCCTCAAATTCAATCTATAAACAAGCTTAACCTTGACTTGGGCGAGTTTGTTGAGTTTATATTGGGTTATGATAAGTTTCTCACGATTTACACTTTGGCCCTTAAACTTCTTAGCTTCCTCCAGATCAACCACGGTCACGGCACGAACGTGGCGCGACCGAGGTGAGTGACGACTGTTCTATTTTTTGCCTTCTTTCACCGCGTTCCAACCGCGGTCCCACCGCAGTCGCGATGGGCTGTTGCCCAATTTTTCTTCAGCTTTTCTTGCTCGTTTTCATCTGAGCTCTTCTCGATTGGCCTTCTATCTACATATTTGACCCCAAAACACTCTATATCCTCCTCCTAACTTGGAGTAGTTCCTGCAAATCATAAAAACCTCAATTAGAGCATTTTGTTATCATTTAGCACTTAAAATATTAATAAAGTATGGTTAACTTAGAGCATAAATAACATCTACATCGTATAATATAGGATACTATCAACAAGTTGGCGAAGTTAGCCACGAATTCAATGGGAGCCGATATTCTAGAGCTCTGGGTTTGTTAACAATCCCGTTGAGTCTTCTATTTAAATTATCTAATTAATTTATCTGGTTATTGATTGACAGGTTAATATTACTCGTAGTATTCTTCCGAAGTAGTACTACTCGCCTATTCAAGCTAACCTAACGCCTATATTCCTATGAATTAGGACTAACAAGAACATATTAGTAATTCCTGTATAATAACCAAGCGAGGCGATTAGGTATATTCCATTCCTAACCGCAAACTCATTCCCGATACTCAGGTTCAAGATCTTGCTCTACTCAATCCTATATGCAATCTAGAATTCCCTCTCCAAGTTCAATCATAGGTTCGTAGATAGTATTCAATCGGTGATGAAGCAATCAAATAATTAAGCGCAAGATTGAATAAATAAACCAATATGATAAAATAATAAGAAAAATTCAAGCTTCAAATTACATCGTTCATGTAACACCCCATAATTCTAGAACTAATAACCTATGAAATTAAAAGAAGAGAAAATAAGAAAAACTAGTTAGAAGGCTCCTCCAAGCATGGTGTGTGTTTTTCCAAGTGAATTTTCCTTCAGAGTATGGTAGATATCCTCCAAAATAGGTTTAGGACCCCTTTTATATGAGTTAGGTCTGTGTAGGGCTGAAATAACCTTGTCCTAGATTAAAAAAGAAAAATCTCGCATGTAGGGTGTGCTGGCCCTGGCACAGAAACCAAAAACATTTTCACGTTCAATTCCTTCTTTGCTTTCAATTGCTTTGCCCTTCCCTTTTGTCTTACACTTGGGGAGGACAAACACCAAAAGAGTGCCTCTCCCCTTTGTCTCCTTATTTTATTTTTTTATTTTACTTTCTTTTTCTTCCATATTTTATTTAATTTTGCTCCAAATCTCTTCATCTTCATATCACTTTATTCCTACACAGTTAAAGTATAATATTAAGTATAAAGTAATATAATTAATACTCAAAAGGTGACTAAAAGTACTAAAATATGAGGCAACAACGGTTAAATATATGCATTTGTACCCGAACATCAACTACTCGGGAGTGGATGGTGGGAGTGTGTTTATTCATTGGGCCATTGGCATGTTGTAATTATTTATTTGCGCGCACTATTTGATTTTGAATTGTATTGAAAGGTTTTGATATCCATAAAGTTACCAAAATTTTCATCGAACATCATTACCTAGATCTTTTGTACTTTTTGTGGATGGTGTTGTTCATTTTTATTTCCTGCTCTACTATTCCTTCCCCTTGTAAGTTGGTGGCTGGATTTCTTTCTTCTAGGGAAGTTTACTATTTTCCATCCATCATCCTCGTCCTTGATGGTGTGCATTTATGAACTTTTATGGACTTCCTATAATGGTGTTGGTACAACTTTTTTGAATTTGCAATTTTTGTCGTGTGGCCAATCCTTCCACACGTTGTACACAAAGTCTCTTCACCTTCATAGATCACTGATTTCGTGTGATCTCCTATGATGACTATTGTTAGTACCGGTATTTCAAGTGGGACTTGGATACAAATGCATGCATACCTTCCTCTTAGTGTGCAGGATGTGCATGAGCCGATTTTTAGCAATTTACCAAGCTTTCTCCCAACTTTTTCTAGTATTTCTTTGTCGTAGAATTGTGTTAATAGTTGTGGTAGACGAATCCAAATGGTCAGGGAAGAAAACGTAGCTTCTTGTGGGACGAATTTTGGTTCCTATTTGCGTATTGATAGGAAGTTCCCAGAAATGAACCAGGGGCCTAGATGTAGTGCCTTAGCCATATTTTCCTCTAGACCGAATTTGATAATGAAGAAATCTCATCCTAGGTCAATCAAGATTAATTGTTCAGATGATTTCCATGGGTCAATCAGTTAGATCGAAGATATTGGTGATGCATTCTACGACCAAAGACCTTTATGATTACTGAAAAACGCGTGGTTGGTATAGGCATTTCTTGTCTTCCTGTGAGAGGGCAATTGAGCCTTCAATACCTTTTCCTTTATCATCTTTGATGATTGGGGAGGGTTCCTCGTTGTAATACTATATTTGACTTACTGCCTGCTTGTCGAGTATTATTTCCTTGTGTAGAATTGTGTTGGTGCTTGTTCCACATCCCTAGGTTATTTTTTGTCCGGTGGGATAATTGGTGTAGTGGTTGTGTTCATGTAGGTATTCTAGAGGGAGGGAGGACTTTAGCTTTTTTTATTTTTTATTACACTTTTGGTTAATATTTCAGTGACTATTAATTATTATAAAATTCTAAATTTGCTAATAACAGAATATTAACAGCAAAATATACTCATGAAAAATATATTCACGCTAATATTTTCTTAGACTAGTGCTTTCCAGTGTTTTATCCCATGGGTATATTTTAGTACTTTGTGATAAAATTCTCAGTAAAAAAGAAGTTAGAGCAATTGTTCCTTTTTAACACAGTATAAATTTTGTATACTAATAAATACTTTTACATTACCGGAATAAATAATTATCTGGTATAACAGTATCACTATTTATAACATACATGATGCGATAACTTTAAAAAAAAAAAAAGCTGCTATGCCAAGTTAAGTTACATAAATAGAGTAAAATCATTCATACCATCAGTCTCTATAAATTAGACTTTTTCTAGCAAGTATTGTTAAAATTAGAGTCAGATCAAAGATTTAAACTCTATAAGTTCAACTTAAGTTTAAGGTTCTTAATATTGAACCCATTATATTTTAATTACGAGTTCTTAATTTTAAAATTACGAGTTCATAACTATTACTGTTATAATTATTTTAGTAAATTTTACATATATTTATGCTCCACGTCAAAAATATTGGATTCAAATAAACCCGTTACCGTAACGTTGGATCCGCCACCGTGACCCTCAAGATCCATAGTTGGTGAGAGCTTCTCAGACACACTCTTCCATTTCTTCTTTAAATTCTGAAGCAAGAAACACTTCTTCTCTTGTCTCTCATACCCTCAAACCCTAAACTTCTACCAAACCTTTTAGCAATAAAGTTATACAAAACCCTATATTCCATTTCCTCTACATGCAACCAATCAAGAAAATATATATATTTCTTGCAACACATAGCAAACAACAAACTTTATTAGCTAGCTAGGTTTTTCTCTTTTTTGTGCAACTTGTCACATATTGTTTTTCGTGTACCAACTTTTTCTAAACAATTTTCTTATTTGGTTTTCTTACTAGTTTATTATATAAAAAATTTGAGTTCTAGGGTTTCTGTTAGAGTTTTAAAATACTAGGTTTTGCATCAATTATAAGTAACTTATTAAAGGACCAAAAAAATTAAAGAAATGGAATTAGAAGTGAATAAAGAAGAGAATAGTCTTCCACCAGGATTCAGATTTCATCCAACAGATGAAGAGCTTATAACATATTATCTTGTGAATAAGATTTCTGATGCTAGTTTTACTGGAAGGGCTATTGCTGATGTTGATCTTAACAAATCTGAGCCATGGGATCTTCCAGGTAATATATATACTAAACCTTAGTCCTTATAATTTAGTTTCTGGTAATTTTTTTGTGTGCACTTAGCAATGAAATAGGCCTAGCTAGTCCATGTTGGGGTGCCGCTACATGGTCCGACCTGGTTCAGTTGAATCCCTTTAGACAAAAAATTATACTGTATATATGGCTATGTAAAAATAAATTGTTGATGATCTCCTTATGTAGAGGGATCGATCGTACTTTTAGTGTATTTACGTAGTGTTAAAGATGGTTGATTATTCGTAAGTGTGACACTTTAATATTTATTTTTTGAATCCCATGTTAGAATTCATGGCTTCAAACTACTAAAAACAACTCGTTTTCAATAAAAAGATCGACCAAATACAATCAGTTTTGAACGATTACCGATCAAAAATCGACCAAATTGGATGATCACTCCCAGAAAAATATGTCATGTCTATGAGAAATTTCCAGAGAAGTGATGGGCATAAAAGAACAAGTTTAGATCTTTCCCTCCACTTAATAGTTTTTGTTTTTACTATAATTTTGGATAAATAAAGGGTTTCAAGTTACTCTTTTGTTGTGGTCTATTTAATTAATCTTTTCGACAAGTAAATCCCCAAGTATACAATCAAATAATTTTAAAAATTATTTCCTTGACAAAATCTATAGGAAAATCTTCCCGTAAACTTGTTTGAGGATTTTTGGAGGGGTTATTTGTTACGGAATTATATAAATATTTATTTAATGTTGTGACAGTAAAAAGAGTTGAATAGTTTCCTTCTTCTCTTTTCTTCTTCAAAACCAAAAGTTTAGTGAACACCAAATTATGCTATTAATTATTCTTGTACTACCGTTTGAGCTTTTCTTAATAAGTTATCAACAAATTAACTCTCACGTTTCTCGTCGAAAATTCTGATGTAACTTAATATCTATTATAAATTAATTATTATACTATCGGGTCATCTAAAAAATAACTACATGTAAATTGTCCATAATAAATGAGATTAGTAACCTAAAAAATAAAAAAATTAACCTACTATAAAATGTTAAAATACACTCATGTTGTATCCTTTTTTTATGTGCATACTCACTCTGTTTCAATTTAGATGCCACATTTAATTCGCTTATCAAGAGTTTTGACTAAACTTTGAAGCTAAATTGAGTTAGTTCAACTTAGTATTTTAAAACTAAAATTTAGATATTGAAAAACTATGCAAAAAGTACTGTAAGTTGTAATTTTTGTCATGTCAATATGATATGAAAATTATATTTAAAATTTTAACTCTCGATAAGAGAAATATGTTATCTAAATTGAAACGGAGGAAGTATATTAGTCCATAATTTTTATGTGAGAATTACAGGTAAGGCAAAAATGGGAGGAAAAGAATGGTATTTCTTCAGCCTTCGCGATAGGAAATACCCAACTGGAGTGAGAACAAATAGAGCTACAAATACTGGATATTGGAAAACTACAGGCAAAGACAAGGAGATATTCAATAGTAAAACTTCAGAATTGGTTGGTATGAAAAAAACATTGGTTTTCTATAAAGGAAGAGCTCCAAGAGGAGAGAAATCAAATTGGGTGATGCATGAATATAGAATTCGATCCAAATCCTCTTATAGAACAAACAAGGTATGATATACTTATATTTTCCCTTCTTATACTAATAAATTTGTGATCTTTACACTGATAAAAAAAAATATTTCATATTGTTGGTGTCTATAACTTAAATTCATTAGATTTATACCCTTTTTTTTTCAATTACAACTATTAATTTTGTCATGATAATGTGTCCTTGTGTTATCCTCCTGTATCTCTGAAATTATATCCATTATCAGTATAAATAATTTTTTTTACATTAATAAGTCATTCAAAAGATATCTACAAGTAAGCTTCTTTAAAATGTGAAAATTATAATCTTGAAAATAAGATACGTCAACTATATATATATATATATATATATATATATATATATATATATATATATATATTTCTATTATAGCATGGTTTATATATAAAAATTGCTTAAACTAAAAGTGCATCTAACTTTAACTCAATTAGATTTGTGTTTAAGTTCTATAGACCTAGATTGAAAAAATAGATTGCCTTTCCAAATATATACATTTTGGAAAGTCTAAAATAAATATTCAACAAAAGAACTTACATTTAGAAAACATTTCAATAAGAAACCTTACACTATTATTTTGACTTGTTATAGCCAGTTACATGCTTATATTTCAGGGAATTGTTTCCATTTATTATAGACGGTTACGATGTTATTATTTTTTTGCATGTTGATCTGATAGTATAAAAATCTTTTTACACTGTCAGCAAGACGAATGGGTGGTTTGCCGAATTTTCCAGAAGAGTGCAGGAATGAAGAAGTACCCTACTAACCATTCAAGGACTGTAATTAATCCCTACACTTTGGAGATTAATCAAAATGCAATATCCTCACAAATAATGATGCAACCTGCTGATCATGGTTTTCAATTTGCAATGGGAAGAAATTACATAAACCATGCATCAAATTATATGAACAATTTCTCAATACAACAGCCTCAAATGAATTACAATATAGGAGGTAGTAGCAGTGGTGGCGGAGGAGGAGGAGGAGGAGATAATTTTTTTACTATTTCAGGCTTAAACTTGAACCTTGGTGGTGGTGCCGCCGCCTCGTCTCAGCCAGTTTTGAGGCCAATGCCGCCGCCGCCACCACAAGTTATGAATATTCAACAAGAAGTGATGACTACTTCTATGTTGGATAATTGTGCAATTACAAGTGAGGCTGGTTATGGGGCAGAAATGAATGGTGCACATTATTGTGCTGATTTAGACAACTATTGGGCTACTTATTGATCAAACTGTAATGTGTTAAATTATGTTGTTTAGTATTTGTGTTAGGAACTAAGTACTTTTTTATACTTAATTAGGAAACAAAGTTATTACTATATATGTTGTTGAGGAGTGTTGGTACACATATGGCTAAGCCATCTTGCTAGAGTCTGAATGAATGACTTCAATTTGTAGCTGTTATAATCTCAATTATCACACAATGATTCAAATGAAACTAACTGGATTTTCTATTAAAAAAAAGTACTTGCAAACTATAAACAACAACAATTAAAGAGATAATGAGAAATGAGAGGGGAAGGAAACAGAATAGAAGTAGGCAATGGAGGAACTGAGATGAAGAGGATTAGGAGAGATTCTATCAAATTCAACCTACTACTACTATGCTATCAATATGCTATTTAACTGATTCTCACACATTACTATTTAACTGTATTCCCCACTACCCATTACAGTTCATCCATATTCCCCACTACACAGGTTTTCACACGTAGTCCTTCAATCTTTGGGCTGGTCGTTTATTTCGTTTGCTACTCCTCAGCAGTCCAGTTGGCCCATCAGATTGTTCTCGTGTTGGCCCATCATCCATGTTGTCATCTTGCCCAATATCAGTAATGACAGTAGCTTTCTTGCATAACCTTTGTATTGTAAGAATTGAAGTTAGTATAGTCTTAGCCTATATTCGCACTTAAACATTATATGTTCGTGTGGAGAGCTACTGAAAGGGTGTATGGCACGACAAAGTTTTGCGACTATGCCATTCTTGGAGACTGTGATTGCCGGCGACATGATGAACGCCATTTAGAAAATATATAGTTTCAGTGTACTACAACTATATATAAAGAAAAATCTCCCTTTTAAAATATTATTTATTATAATTCATGTTTTTGTTAGACTGAAGGATTAGCAGCTATGACGGAAAAGAAATTGAGAAAACCCTAGCTAGGGTGAGAGAGAAGAGAGAACATGAGTCGGTTCAATTAGGAAAGCCATCTCTATTATTTTCATTATTATTCAATGTACATAATGACTGAGTATTTATATTTACACCACTAATTGTGTAAAAATAAAAGAAATAAAAGAATAAAGAAATACAAAATACAAGTGGGCCGGGTACTTCAGGCAGTGTCTCATTGTTGTTGGACCACTTCCTTTCTTTTGGTTGAAAAACCCATATCAGTGTTAACACCCCCCCTCAAGCTGGAGGGTGGAAACACACCAAGCTTGCCAAGAATGCTGTGATTAAGTTGCCCAGATAGAGTCTTGGTCATAATATCAGCCAACTGGTTAGTACTAGAGACAAAATATAAAGAGATAAGCCCAGAATTCAAACACTCACGAACATAATGGCAATCAATCTCAATATGCTTCGTACATTCATGAAAAACTGAATTTTTGGCAATGTGAAAGGCAGCCTGACTATCACAATGAACTGGGACAGGAGAATCAACATGAAGACCAAGATCCCCAAGTAGTCTGACAAGCCAAGAAACTTCAACAGTAACCTTCCTTAAAGCCCTATATTCAGCTTCAGCAGAAGACAAGGAAATGGTGGGCTGTTTCTTGCTTTTCCAAGAGATAGGGCTCCCACTAAGAGTCACATAAAAACCAGTCACTGATTTGAGAGAGATAGCACAATATGCCCAATCAGAGTCAGAGTAAGCAATAAGAGATAAATCAGGAGAATTGGAGAGGAGCACACCCTGAGAGGGAGCAGCCAACAGATATCTAAGAACATGTAAACCAGCCATCATGTAAGGAACATGAGGCTTCTGAAGAAATTGTCTTAAATGTTGTACAGAAAAAGAAATGTCTGGCCTAGTGTGCTGCAGGAAGTTGAGTTTGCCAATTAGCCTTCTATACAAACTAGGATCATGCAGTGGATCACCCATATCCATAGTCAGCTTTACATAAGGGTCTAAAGGAGTCACAACAGCAGAAAAATGATTGCATTTGAACTCAACTAGAAGGTTAGAAACATATTTGTGTTGACTCTTGACATAACCCTGAGGAGTCTGGGAAATCTCCAAGCCTAAGAAATAATGAACTGAACCCAAGTCCTTAACCTTGAATTGATCATCCAAAAAAGACTTCAGGGATTGCATTTCATTAAGATCATCACCAGCCAATAGTATATCATCAACATAGACATCCAGAACTACTAGAGAACCAGAAGAGGATTTGGTGAAGAGAGAGTAATCATTGAGACTAGAGATGTAGCCCCTTGAGAGCAAAGCTTCAGACAATTTTGAAAACCATTATCTGAAAGATTGTCTAAGGCCATATAGAGATTTTTTGAGTTTGCAGACTAGAGGAGCTGAAGAAGAGGAAGAGCAGACATCAAAGCCAGGAGGAATCTTCATATATACTTCCTCATGGAGATCACCATGGAGGAAAGCATTATTAATATCCAGCTGGTACACAGTCCAACCTTTCTTGATGGCAAGAATCAGAAGACATTTGATGGCAGTGAGCTTGATAACAGGGGATAAAGTCTTAGTAAAATCTATACCCTACCTCTGTGTATCACCTCTAATAACCAACCTAGTTTTGTATCTTTCAATAGACCCATCCGCCCCCTGTTTGATCTTGTAAACCCATTTGTAGGGACTAGCCTTTTTATGTTGGGGAAGAGGAATAATGTCCCAAGTCTGATTAGCCTCAAGAGCATGGAATTCCTTTAGCATGGCCTCTTGCCAAGCAGGATTACCTGCAGCCTGCTGATAGAACTGAGGATCATGCATGTGAGCTTCACTGGAAGTAATTTTAGATTGTGGAGGAACAGGGTTGGAAAGGACAGAGGATCAAACATAATCCTTTAAGATAAGAGGGTTGTATGGCAGTTCTGGTGGACTTACTTAAGGGAGGAGGATTAGGAATAATGATGGTGGAAGGAGAAGAACTATGAGGATGAGCAAGAAGTTTAGTAGATAGAGTAACTACAGAAGAAGGAGCTGGGTCATCCACAAAAGTGTGAGGTAACACATTAAAGTGAGAAGAAGAAGGAGGAGAAGAAGAATAGGGAAAATTGTGTTCATGGAAGACCACATCCCTAGAGTGAAAAATAGAAGAGTTAGACAAATTGAGCAATTTTTAACCTTTCTTACCATAAGGATAGCCTAGGAATATGCAGGCAATGGCTCTAGATTGAAATTTATCTCTTCCTACCTTAGGAGAGGTAGCAAAGTAGAGACACCCTAAAGATCTCAAATGGTCATAGGAAGGTGCATATCCATGCAACTTTTCAAAAGGAGAAAGCTTAAGAAAAAGTGGTGAAGGCATCCTGTTGATAAGGTATGTGGCAGTGAGAACACATTCCCCCTAAAATTTCAGTGGTAGTTTGGATTGAAAGAGTAGGGATCTTGAGACTTCTAAAAGATGCTTATATTTTCTCTCCACAACACTATTTTGTTGTGGAGTATAGGGAATTGAAGTTTGATGTAGAATGATCTGAGAAGCAAAGAAACTAATGGCTTCAAAACTACTCCCAAGTTCAAAAGCATTATCTGATCTAAAGGTGTGTATTGAAGAGTTGAAGTGAACCTTCACCGTAGAAGTGAAAGCCTTAAGGATTGATAAAGCATTACTTTTGGAAGAAAGAAGATGAGTCCAAGTGACTCTAGTAAAATCATCAACTAAGGTGAGAAAATACCTAAAACCATTGTAAGTTTTAGTGTTATATGGTCACCAGATGTCAATGTGAACAAGTTGGAAAGGTTTGGTAGAATGAATGGTACTGTCATGGAAATGGAGTCTTTGTTGTGTAGCCATTGGAAAAATTGAACATATAAAAGGTTGTTTGGCAGAGACTTTATCAGATTGAAAAAAAAATAGATTGCATCTTATGAAAAGGCATGTGACCCAATCTTTCATGCCAAAGTACATCCATCTTATTGACAAGTGAAGTCTGATTACAACTAGGTGAAATATCAAGATGTAAAGGTGCAGAAATAAACTTATTACATGGAATTAAACCTACATAAAAACAGACTCTTTGCAAGTAGTAGTAACAATAGAAGATACAGATGAACTTGTGGTGGAAAATAAATCTCCATCAGGATGAAGATAGTAGAGCCTGCCAGCAGCCTTACCAATTACCAGTGGCCTCTTCAGAGAAGGGCCCTGTAGAGAACAATGGAATTTGGTAAGTACTTCTATACAATCAAGCTGAGTAATGAGTTGATGAATAGAAATTAAATTGAAATGAAAAGATGGAACTAAAAGGACATTAAGTAAAATTATATCATGTCTTAGATACAAAGAACCAGTTGATATAACTTTAACCTTGTATCCATTAGGTAAGGTGACAAGGAATGGTTTAGATAAGGGGACAACATTGTGAAGAAAATGTTTGTATAGAGTCATGTGATTAGTGGCCCATGAACCCAAGATCCAAGGGTTTGGATTTAATTGTGAAGAAGCACACACATGAGAATCTACAAATTCTACAGCATAGGCAGTAAACAAACCTGCAAAGTGAGCAAAAGCTAAATCCTCATCTGATTTGATAGATGATGTAGCAGCAGGGGAGATCTGAACTTGCTGGAATAAAGTGAGGAGATGCTGATACTGCTCTTTAGTGAAACCATGAGCTGAAGTAGAGTTACCAGGAGTCTTATTGGACCCAGAAGGTGGTTGAGAGTAGAGAATTTCTCCTTGGACACAAAAAGCAGACTTCTTACCCTTAGTAAACTTGAAATCAGGGGGAAACCCATGCAACCTGTAGCATTTTTCCACTGTGTGTCCAGGTTTCTTGCAGTATTTGCATGATACTGTGGACATATTCTTCTTGGGTTCTAAATTGACTCTCTGGGTAAAGCTTTTACTGTTGTTATATTGCGCAGGAGTTATATAAAAGGAAGTAGAGTCCCCAGAAAAATTAGAAACATTGGAAAGAGATTCCTTTTGACTCTCATCCTGTTGGAGGAGTGAGTAAGCCTTGCTTATGGGAGGTAGAAGATTCATCACCATGATAGCACTCTTAACAGTGGAATAAGACTCATTCAGACCATTTAGAATTGAAATAACTGGTGATCTTCTTTGAATTTTGGCAGTACCCCGCAAGAACATACTGAACCAACATAAGAGGAGTTCAGTTCATCCCATAGGCTCCTAAGCTTAGTAAAGTAAGTAGCAATGTCTGATGAACCTTGGCTTGTGGTACTAATTTCCCTTTGTATTTGAAGATACTTTGATCCATTTGACTGACCAAACCTCTCATTAATGTCTTTCCAAACTTCTCTTGCAGTTTTAAGACACATGACACTGGTAGCAATTTCTCTAGATACAGAATTAGTTATCCATGCTTTCACCATATCATTGTACCTTTCCCAATATGGATAATAGGGAGAATCAGGTGTTGGTTGAAGGACTCTGCCATCTAGGAAACCTAATTTGTTCTTTGCAGATAAGGAGGCAAGCATACTGCTTCTCCATAGAACAAAACCACAACCATTGAAAGGTATAGACACTAGTTGACTATCAGGACTGTCAGACGGATGTACATATAAAGGATGAGATGGATAAATTGTAAAGGGGGTAAAACCTTCAGAGGTTGTAATACTAGGTGAACGTACATTTTCCATAATACTACCCATGCAGTAAAAAAATCAACTTCAGCAAGATGAGACAAACTACTAACAATCGAATCAACACAATTTCTATAGGGATATGCTGCAGAATTATCAGATTTGTACAAATTTGAAGTTGAATAAGAAAGATATTACCAGCCCTCTTCACATACTCGGAGAAGAAGAGTCTTCTCTGAACATGAAAACCTAGGAGTTGAATTTGAAGAAATCACTGAAGTAGACCTTGAAAAGACAAAACTTCTACTGGATTCCAGTCGTTTGAAAGCGAAAATTAAGAAATCCTCAAGTATTGATGGCAAAATCGTCGATTTGGCAGTAATCTTCGATCATCCAGAAACGCACATGAAATCCTCCAAGACTTTAGGCAAGGGTAACATCGGATTGAAGCTAATGAAGTGAGGAATTATGATTCCCGCTCTGATACCATGTTAGACTGAAGGATCAGCATCTGTGGCGGAAAAAAATTGAGAAAACCCTAGCTAGGGTGAGAGAGAAGAGAGAACATGAGTCGGTTCAATTAGGAAAGCCAACTCTATTATTTCCATTATTATTCAATGTACATAATGTCTGAGTATTTATATTTACACCACTAATTGCGTAAAAATAAAAGAAATAAAAGAATAAATAAATACATAATACAAGTGGGCCAAGTGGGCCGGGTACTTCAGGCAATGTCTCATTGTTGTTGGGCCACCATATCAGTGTTAACAGTTTTGGAGTTTGCCAAATCATTTTGGGTGACGAAGTTACTAGGAATTCTCTCTAGTATCTGCTATGATGCTCCAATCTTTGCTTGACGCTAATATGTGACCCACCACACCCCTCCAATTTTCTCAAAGATTAGAGATGTTATTGGCATTATATTTCTGTCTTAACATATTAATTGAGGGGTACTTCTTATTGTGGTGCGCTATAAAAAATGGGAATAGAAGAAAAGAGAAGGATATTATGGTATGTTTATGCACAAAATAAGTAGCATCATTTGTCATATTTCCTTCCTTCCAAATCATTCATCCAAAAAATAGCAACTCTGATAAGCAATTAACAACATGTTTGGATTATTGTTCCCCGTCGTTTTATAATGCATTGTATTGTACTGTATCGTATTGTACCATATCGTTTTATGAATACAATGTTTGAATAGATTGTATTGTTTGTCATTGTTAAATAATATTTTATTGTTTGGTTTGACTGTATCGTACTATACTGTAACTGATAAATTTACTAAAATACTCTCAATTATTTAAATATTGTATTTATCAAAAATTATGCATAAAATAACTTTTAAAAAATAAAACAGAGGAAGGCAAAATACCTTAAGAAAGCAGAACAGAAGAAGGCAAAACAAAGGAGCACAATTAATTAGAATTGAGTTAAAAGTAAATTAGGAGAAAAAGTAAAATAGAAGGCGGCAAAACACCTTTAACGTTGGCGGCAGAAGTAATGGAAAAAAAGAAAGTAGGTTAGAAGTTGGAGATTTGGAGTTAAAATAGAAAGAAAAAAAAAAGGTAAAGAGTAAAATAGAATTTTGGAGTGATAAGTTAGGGCATAATTGGAAAAAAAATAGGAAACGATCCCACCACACCAAATCGGTTGTTTAAAAAAAGGGGACATTTCATTAATGGATTTAACAATACAATACAACCAATTTTAATGAAACAATCAAAATAAACATTGTTTTGGAATAACAATACAATGAGGAACAACCATCCAAACAAGCTGTAAGTTGACATCTATGTTATTTTTGAAGGTTAAGATATTTTCTTTTGACATCAATTACAATCTTATAGTAGAATTTTTCACTAGTTTCTCAAATTTTTTGTCTTTCGCTGCACTAAAATAATTCGCTTCAAGTTTCTATATAAAGAGTAATGAACGTCCTAATTGAATAATTGATAATTAAATGCACTTGACGGATCAATGCCGTAAGAACAACTGTAATTTTTTCCGATTAAGTACAACTTTGACGATAGAATCGTGCTCTGAGCGAAAAGTAATAGTAGTGAATTCAAAATTTACTCGCAATTATCAACACTGACCTTATGAGAATAAGGAATCATATTAAATATGGATATTAATATTTACAAACCAAATAAAAAAGAGAGTGTTTTTTGTAATCATAAGCTATGGAATTCCACTTGTGAAGCCTATAGTAAAAAAAACTTTTGCTTATTTTTCCCTTCTATTTTGCTTATGTAAACCTAAGGAAAGAGAGAGAATAAAAAATTCACATTGTTGAGAGTGGGATTTGAACCCACGCCCTTTCGGACCAGAACCTTAATCTGGCGCCTTAGACCAACTCGGCCATCTCAACATCTGTTGTTGGGAATGTTACATACTTTATCATTAATGTTCGATCCTCATTGGATCTTGTAACTTTTTTTTTTAATTTTTAATTAAAGTATTTTAACACTATCATTTTTATAAGATCAATATAAAATAAAAAAAAATGTGTATAATTATAATGATAAACTTGAAAAGGAATTATTCTGAAGAGAAGGTTTTCAGTTTTCCACATCGCCAAGTAAAATTGAATCTGAAATGTTGACTAGCAAAGAAAAGACATATATCTGGCTCGTTAAACATTAGAGAAGAAAAACTCCTAGCTCAGAAATCTGGAACCTATGTTACGAAAATTATTCAAAATGTTATCATACTCGTGTCGGATCCTAAAAAAATACCTTACTTTTGGAGGATCTGACAGGCACCAAACTACTTTTTTGAAGAGTCAGACCAACATAGTCTCGAATTGCAAAACTATCCTTTCGACTTGTAATATCCAATAAAATAAACCTATTTAATATACTGATCAAACTATATGATCTAATATGAACCTAGCTAATGGATATGAGAACCAATTTTCTTTTTCTAAGAGCGGCATAACGAAGGGGAGTCTTGGCCTAATTGATAAAGTTGCTGTCATGTGACTCGGAGGTAACGAGTTCGAGCGGTGGAAACAACCTCTCGCATAAATTTAGAGTAAGACTGCATACAATAAAATTTTGTGATCCGATTTTTCACAAAACCTCGTGTATAGCAGGAGCTTAGTGCACCGGACCGTCGTAGAATCAGCATATAAAGTCGAAAGTTCACATTGAGAGTGAAGGAAAATCTTGCTAGCCGTGGTCATATAAGGAAAAGGGACAGTACATGGTATGTCTTGTCAAATGGTTGGTAGGTGGGGAAAATGTTTTGCTTATTAATTACTACAAGTTATTACTTTATGATTTGCCAAATCAATATATAAGTGCATTTTTTAATGAATTGAGTGAGCTTATTTGAGGTTTTTGCTCAAACCAACAACTATTTTAGTAAATCTTTTCATTCTGATTTCTGCTTCCTTGCATCATTGCATGTGCTGCTTGGAGAGTAGATGAAAAAGCAGAAAGTTGTAAATAGTTTATACTCTTATTTTATATGCAAGGTAGAAAAGACGACAATAACAAACTAAACCAAATAATAATAATAATAATTTTTATTTGGAATTCATCTTTTACATGAGTTGAGCTTAAATAAAAAAATAAATAAAGCCGATCACTATGAAAATAGTAATATTTTTTTTGACCGCACCCCAAAGCGTGTGATGTTGACAGCCTACCCTAACGCAAGCATTAATGACTGATTCAACGGCTCGAAACTATGATCTATAGGCCATACGGAGACAACTTTACCGTTGCTCCAAAACTCCCCTTCAATTATTTTAGCAGGTTGGCTGCATATATATATATATATATATATTTTTTTTTTTTTTTTTTTTT